>CM054813.1:28107697-28289938 GCA_028984105.1 Lavandula angustifolia
AAAAAAATTCCAAAAAAAAATTCCAAAAAAAAGCGACTAACAAACACAATCTGATGGCTGGGTGTTGTAGGGCCGCGTGGACGAGGAATGTCCATCGCTCTGGCTCCCTCGGGATCCCAACCGGACATCCAACCCAGGCTCTATACGGCACGCCAAGTGCCTTGCCGGACAGCGTGCTCGCGTAATAATTAGTCAAGAGCTCTGCTACCTCCTCCACCATCACTCTGCATTCCAACTATGTATAAAACAAGCAATGTTAAATAATCAGAATATAAAACAGCGAAATAAATAATTTAAATAGAGATATATTATTTTTTATGGTTTCTTATTACCTATAAATTAAATATGTATAAGATTATAGTTCTCCAAGGCATAAATATATTTTACCATATTTTTGTTTGAAGTGAACAAACATAGTTCTTTACCTCATCGTCGAAGAATCCAGCGAAGGTCCCTCTCACTCTCGGGAAATTCCACCTCAACAGACATGGAATCGCATGTCAGTCTACCATGTTCGCACAAGCCCTCCCGAATTCGGAGATGCAATCGTAAGCCCATGCTTGTAAGGCCCAGACGGGCCCGCTGAACACATAAGACACTTTACATCCCACAAGATTGTTGGGGATGAATTGCTTGTAGTGAAGCAATGCTCGGTATGCATATGCTCCCCATGGGAATTCCTTCCATTCGTTCAGGTTGTCCACTAACACCCAAATGAAGTCATCGATTAGTCTTGGCCTCGGAACACCCAAGATTAGTAGGTGCAGCATCAACACATTTGCCGCTTTCACGTAGTCGGCTGCCGATGCGCCGTTCACCGCGTGTTCTCTGAAAATATCCTCCAACTCAGATGTTTTCACTCTCTGATTGCCACAAAATACGGCCCTTGCATGAACCGTGGAAGCATCATGCTCCATTGTTGGGTCAAATGTCGATGATCCAAACATCAACCCCGAGACCAGGGCGAATTCCTGCGGACCGAACTTCAAATGACGACCCGTTATTTGAAACCAATGTTGTTGGATACAAAGTCGGCGAAGGAAACTTCACGGTACATGAGTTGGTGGAGAGTTTTTCTATCACTTACACTCCCCTCCCATTCCATCAAATGGCCGAAAGGGCTAGTCTCACAGAATTGTGCATACATGGTGTCACCGCCGACGGCCGTCAGTGTGTCGCGGATAAGTGGGATCACATCCCACTTGTAATGAATCATAATGTGAGGTTTAGCTGACTTGGCTACATACCTCAAATAATACAATAGACTCTGCGTGAACGAAAAATATCAAATTAGTTCACCATAATTTAGTAGTATAGCTCTGTAATGCACGTTAACAACTAATTTACAGCGAATAATAATGTTCTATGAGATATATACTATTTATAACATCTCAATAAATTCAATATTGTTGGTCCCGAGTGTACGGTCAGGTGTAGAGGGGTGGGGGGGTGAATACACCTGATTCGATTTCTCAACTTCGAACACGAACAGTCCTATTCAGGATGGTGTCGGCCCGACGAGTTCGGCGCACCAGACTGCATAACCGTTTCGAATCGAGTTAAAGGCTAAGAGTACTGACTCAGCTGAGATCTGCTAACTGACTAGGTCAGAATTCAGTATCTACAGTAAGAGTTCAGTGCGCGGAATAGTGTAGGCCCAAATTAGTTTTTGTGAGAAAACGTTTTAAGTCTCGTTCGATAGATTAAAAGTTCAGTATCTTTGAGACGGTTGATTGATTTTAAATATGATGTTCAGGATGAATAGTAAAATCAATGCAACGATTAAGAAAGCAATAAGAGACACAGGATTTTTAAAGTGGTTCGGATATCGCTCAAATCCTACGTCCATTGTCCCGAATGATCGGGAGGCTATTTATTATCCTCGAGTTAGTCTCGGTCGGCTTGCACATTGGGCAAAGCCGCGTCTTGGTTTTTATACGATCCAAGTCTCGGTTACAACACTATCAAACTTAAAGTGTTTGACAAACTTCTCCAACAGTGAAGGAGTCTTTATACAATAAGGATTGGGTTCAAATGTGAACTCCTTCGTCTAAGCTATGGATAAGAACAGTTGAGCTTAGGGTTAGAGGGATAGGGAATATGAGAGTAGCTTCTAGATCGACGAACAGCTGAAGGTAAGCTTTAAGTTCGTGTAATGTCGATTTGGATACTAGAGGCTTTATATGTCGGTTTAGCTTGATTCCCTATGAGCTAGAATGTAGTCTTTCGCCGGAAGATTGTTCTTCAAGTTCTTGCTAAGACTTTGTTCTTTGGAATTCGCTCGTTTTCGCGCTCTCTCGTGTTCTAAGCGTTAGCTTCAAATCTTGAATGATCCCTCTATTTATAGAGCAGAGATTGAAATAGATCCGTTGGAGACGATCTTCTTCTCTCTCTCTCTTTTTGGTAGCAAACGGCTCTTTTGGTGTAGGTAACAGTGTACTTTCCCACCTTTTTAGGTAAAAGGTTGATGCAGGCTTTAGCGGTGAGAAGACACGTGTATGCTTGTCATTCGTCGAGGTGGATGGAGTGGTTGAGACAACACAAACTTCCGGCATGCATGAAGCCGACTTCTCTCTTCCTCGTATATGACAATGCCGATTGTCTTTCAAAAGATTCCGACATCCCCGAAGACTATCGCCGTTGTTGAGTCGACCTTGTATTCGGTAGATAGGCTGGCGAGATAAGTCTATCGAAGATCAGCTCGAGTCCAGATGAACTACTCTGCGAGTTCGGTTCAACCGACTTTCTCGATATCCTGCTCCCGCGAGTCCGGTATCACTGAGTCTTACGCACCGGTGCCGAGGCGGATAAGCTACCGAGCGCCTTGACCGGAAGCAGAGTGTCTACCGAGTCCGAAACCTCGAGACAAAAACAGATACAAGGAAATGGTTCATCATTCGGGATAGGGTTTTGGGATCTTCAAATCTTCGGACAAGTACAGAGCACAAGGCTACCGAGCTTAAGATCGGTGTCTAAGACCTAATCATTTCCCCGAGTGAAACGCAGTCTTGAGGATGGAATCATCACCCAACAATTTCCCCTATTTGATGATGCCAAAACCTATCATCTATGTCCTATCAACTATGCTAAACACTAACTTACTCGGAAACGAGCTCCTTACAAATATTACAAGTAGGATCGGTGGAGTTGTCCGGTAAGTGCTAGACTACCGAGGGAGACAGTAAGGCGGAACAATTTCCCCCCTTTACAATAATTTCCCCCATGCAACAATTTCCCCCCTAAGAGAAATTACAACTATTTTCTCATGCAACAATTTCCCCTTATTTGATGAAAAAGTAGCTCTATGAAAGTCTAGTCTATCGAAATCTAACCGAGCAAAAAAGCCGACAAGTAAATAAACGGGATGTGTGTGTGTCGGTAATCACTTCGATGATTCCGAGTGTTAAAGCATAAAGCAAACACGGCTATTTAGACAACAAGTAGTTGTCGAGCCAAAAGAAGATTTGTATATATATGATAAACGGTTCAAGTACATTACAAATCTTGCTAAGCTAAAAGGAGAACTAAGAAGGAGAACCCTTAAAGCGCTTGAATCCTATTCATGAAACCTTGGGATTTATCTTCGAGCGGTGGGACTCCATACATTCGAACGTGTTCTTCCTCGGCCTGGTATTCGGCGAAGTCCGCCGGTTCATCTTGTTCTAGACCTCTGTTCAACGCAAGCATTCTTCACTTCTTGTTCAATCATTCCGAGATGTCTTGAGTCGTCTTATCTTCCGGGTGGAGGAATGATCCTTGCTTCGAGAACGCCGACTACTACCCCTTTAGTTCTCGCTCCGTGCATATATGGGTAAAGATCGGGTTCAGGAATGGTCATCCACTCGACATAGTCATCAGCCTTAGACATTTCAGGCCGAATCGCCAGAAATAATTTCTCTTGATAAACTCTATCTTGGCCGATTCCCATCTCTGATTGAACTGAATAGGCATCCATTCGTCTGATCTCGGCCATCTATATGTTTTCGGATCGTTTGGCTTCCTGAACCTTACGTATCGATAAGGAATGTCGGCTTTCGAAGGAACTCTCGGCTGGCCTCTTGTTCGATGCGCTTCCTCGAGTGCCTCAAGGTGCGCCAAATGTATCCTCTCGCTGGCGGCCTCTATCTGTCTAGCTTCCTCTCCTCTGTAGAGATATCTATCCATCTCGAGCGAAAATTTCTTCAATTTCTGGATCTTGCTCTTGCCGCTTCGAGGAGCTTGTTCGGAGTCGGCAGAGGTATGGATTTGGTTTTGGATGTACCTTTGTTGCTCGAGTGCCTTTTTTGCTGTTGCCTCTACCTATCTTCATCATCTTCAATTCGAGTTTTCCAGGGAGGCAATCTAGCGGGCGCCTTCTTTTTTCCACCGCGTCTTTGGTGCCTTAGTCTTTCCTTTAGAGGCTTAGACTTTGGTTTGTTGGCAGCTTCAGCATCGGCGATCTCCCTTGCCAGCTTCTCATCAGCGGCAATCTGAGCCTCCTCCTCGGTGAGATGTATCTCTTGGGTTTCTTTCGTTGGAGGGGTCGGGAGTTTGAGAACTTTCTTACGTTTGCCTTGAACAGTGGAGGTAGAGGGACTTCTTCATCATCATCTCGAGTCCTCTTTACGTTCGGCATACTCGCAACCTCCTTGATGATATCAATGGGAGTCCGGGTTGCATGAGTAGCACGGGATCCTGAGCCACTTGGGCCGGTCGCAAGTGTGCTCGCACTGGGACACCACCGGGCCTCACCCTTCGAGTCCGAGTCCGAGTCGGGATGACTTCAGTGTAGCTTCCCCCTTAGATTTTGGACTTTTGGTGGGGGTCAGCTTCTCAGTACTCTTCTTTCCTTCTCTTCCTTCAGTCCTCTTTCCTTCCCTTTTTCCTTCACTTTCCCCCTTTTTGGCATCATCAATGAGCACGGGGTAGGGACTAGGGACCGACTTCTTCGGACTTTCGTAGGAGGTTGACGACTCATCAAGACGATGGTGGAGCTTAGTCGAGCCTCATGAAACTCGTTCCTCTCCATGGCAAGGTCTGCCGTGTACTGCTTGTGAGAGAGGTCAGCTGCTTCCTTGAAGTCTTTCAGCTTCTCAGCGATCTTATCCTCCAGGACCAGTTGAATGTTGTCTAATCGATCTCGGTGGCTCGGGCTTGTTCAAGAATAGCTTCAGTATGAGCGGTTTAGAAGCCCGAAAATCTTGAAGTAGTTTGGCTTGGCTCTCCGAAAGATCCCGAGCTGAGATTCAAAGTTGGTCCGCTGCGAGCCAATGCTTGAGTGACAATTTCGGGAGACATCGGGGCGGGCCGATTGGGACATTGAGGATTTCGGCCCCGAAGCTCGGAGGCCGTGGCTTCAGCAGTCTTCTTCCAAGCTACGTGGATCGCCTTGGCGAGGGCACGGTTCGAGTGCCTTGGCTTTGTAGAGCCTTCGCCACGTCTTGGAGCGTCGACGATGCGGGTTGGGCGCTACCTCGAAATCGATTTCGGCAGAGCCGAGCGAGCTCGTTGATGAGGTACCCGGCCGTCGACTTCGCAGAACCAAGGATACCGAGTGGGCGCCGAGGTTCTTCAGGAATTTGTGTATCCTTATCCCGGGAGTTCCCTCATCGGGCTTTCCGGGGCTGAATCCTTGGGTGGGTCGTCATGGTTCGACCCATCCGAGGGTCTTTGGGTCGGAGGCGAGCCGTCGATCATGAATCATTGCCGGCATCGCAGCCCCCGGATTGTCCATTGAGCTGAGGTCTTCGGGCTCGAATAGCCTATCTCCTCTCTCGGTCTCAATTCCTCTTCATGCGGTGGCGGCCGGGAGTAGTGGAGGACTAGGCGCGCAGAGCGAGGCCACTCCCGATGTCGCAGCAACATGTGGAGCCTTGCCGACTTGGCGATGAGCAACAAGTCCGAGTAGTCGGCAAGCTCGGAACCGGTTGAAGAATCTCTCGGGAAGCTCTGGATATAATCACTGAAGCTTCCATCCCGATTGTTTCTTCTTCGAGGCGCCGTCTCGGATTCGTCGGTGGTGGAGACGTCGAGTCTCGGCGAGTGCCGCACCGCCGAGTGGAGGAAGCTGC
Organism: Lavandula angustifolia; assembly: GCA_028984105.1. Classification (NCBI taxonomy): domain Eukaryota; kingdom Viridiplantae; phylum Streptophyta; class Magnoliopsida; order Lamiales; family Lamiaceae; genus Lavandula; species Lavandula angustifolia. The sequence continues at coordinate 28,113,748 of CM054813.1, forward strand.
GAGGGGGCCGTCAAGGCGCCGAACTTCTTCACTTTGAGCTTCAGTAGCCTCCTCTTGTTCCATCTCTTCAGGTGCTTCAGTGGAGACGATCTTCTCCACTGATTGAGTCTTCTCAGAAGACTCCGACTCATCTATCAGCCTCTGGGGCTGAGTAGTCTGCTGAGTGGCCCGTTCGGCGCAGGGCCTCGAGTTCAGCGAGCACCTCGACGGCTTTCTTGGTTTCTTAGCCGGTGCCTTCGGGGTTTTTGCCGGAGGCATTCTCCTCTTACGTGGAGTAGCCTTCCGAGATTCGATCTCTGGCCGAAGGACCTGACCCGATTTGCTGAAGGGCCGCAGTTTGGTTATGAAACCGAATCTTCTTGACATTGAAGTACTCCTTGGCGTCATATGTGATCTGCTCAGAGCCACAGAAGTCTTCAATCATCACTGACAGTTTGAGCCCGTAGAGTAGCTTTCCTTTTGCGCTCGGCGTGCGCGTGGGCTTGTCAAATTTAGGCCGCTTGGATCATGAACTCCCGAATGAAGAACTCGGTCCAGTTGACCTTGGCGCGATCATATATGGCCATCATCGGGTGGATCTTAGGTCGCAAGACCTGATCGAACGATCCGGCTGGCTCGTCGGCGGTGCGTGACGATATAAGGCCAATGCTGCACTGGGGGGAGCATTACGTTCTTCGGGAAGGCAGCTCTGAAGGTAATCGGCTTGCCACAGAATACCGTCAGGTATTCATCTACTGAATCGTCGTTGTAGCCTATCGTGCTGATACCTTCGGATGGAAGATTGAAGCTTTTCTTCGGGGCTTGCTTTATCGACATCTGCTTCAGAATCTTCGAGGCGTCGCCAATCGCGTGACCAACGAAACTTGCCATAATATCGCCTTCGATGGAGTCGGAGTTCAGATACAGCTCTGCCACTTGTCGAGGAAGGAAGAAAGTAGGCTTCCTCGATAAGAACTCTTCTAGTCTAGACGCTCGGAGGTACGTGAATACTTCCTCCATGTATTCGAGCTCGCAAGCATTGAACTCCATGACTGGTTCGCACCAGACACGGTCTTTGCTGAGGATCTCCTCTATCTTGTCAGGAATGGTTACAAAGATACCAGCCATCGTAACTCTTACAAGAAATTTATCAGTACCGATTCTTGGATAGAACAGTATATATATATATATATCGATTCTGAATAATAAAATAAGCTATCGTAATAGTTCTAATATGCATACCAGTGAGAAATCTAATGCTTTAGAAGGATAGAATGCGAAATACGGATGAGATTCGTTCTAAAGGATGCTTCAAATTTCTCGGACTTGAAAGATTTGTATGCTAATGGCGGTTTCTAGGATATGATCGAATATATATATCTAACGAGAAGACGAACAGTTATTTGATCAAAAGGCTGAGTTTAAAACTGCTTTTAGAAAGGACGGTCAAGATTAGACGTTTTATAATAGGCAATGATCGCATAAGCCGCCTGAGTCAAAAGACAGTTGTAAAATAACCTAAGTAGTAACTGCGAAAAGACATGCATTAAATGCGCGCAGAGTTCAGCAAACTTATGTATGGAATGTCGTGCAATAAATGAAATTCGTTAATAATAAAGACAAACCAAAAGATATTAAATATCATCTTGAATCTTTGACATAAATGCAAAGTTCGAAATATAAGTTACTCCGAGTAGAGATACGCAAACCCCGTCATCGAACATAGTAGTCGACCGATACCTCGTGTAGATGGTTTCGAATCTCTACGTCCGAATACATTCGATGCGAGAGTGAACATTCCCCCCTTACATGAAATGTCTCTCTCCACGAAACCTCTTACTTCGACCGGGGTCGGTAGGGTCCAACAGAGACCTAGCTCTACCGAAAGTTCTCCCGAATCCGGATACAACTAGAGGCTTGGTCGGTATATCAGCCCGTTGCTTGTCGGTATGGATCTTTTCCATCATGATATCCTTCTTTTCGACATGGTCACGAATGAAGTGATGTCGATGTCCACGTGCTTGCATCTCGTGTGTAGTACGAGGATTCGAGTGATTGCGAATGGCACTGGTACTATCACGGAAGATTGGCACTTCATTCGAATGACGTCATAGTCTCTCATTCTTTGTCTCGACCAAAGGATCCGGGCGCAACAACTTCCAAGCAGCCTATGTATTCGGCTTCGGTAGTCGACGTGGCTACCGAGTGCTGTTTCTTTGAAAACCATGAGATCGGCTTTGCCGCCAAGGAACCGACATGTTCCCGAAGTTGATTTTCGGTCTATCCTACATCCCGCATAGTCGGCATCGAGAATAACCCGGTTAGTTCAATATTATCATCATTGGATACCACAAACCCATGTCAGGTGTTCCTCGTAGATAGCGGAGAATCTTCTTTGCTGAGTCCATAGACTCTGCTTGGGATTCGCCTGAAATCGAGCACAGACACCTACAGCATAAGTTATGTCAGGACGAGTAGCTGTTAGATATAATAAAGAACCAATTATTGCACGGTATTCAGTTTGGTCTACTGATACTCCCTCTTTATCAAGATCTATCTTCATATACGTGTTCATCGGGATCTTGATAGATTTGCCGGATGTGCAGCCGAATCTTTTGATGAGGTCTCGAGTGTATTTGCCTTGGTTGATGAACGTTCCTTTTTCAGATTGTTTGACTTGAAAACCAAGGAAGTAGTTCATTTCACCCATCATTGACATCTCAAACTTATCCTTCATCATCTTTTCAAATTGCTGACACATGATGACATTCTTTGACCCGAAAATAATGTCATCCACGTAGATCTGCGGAAGTAATAAGTCTTCTTCCAGTCAAATGCTGAATAGAGTGCGGTCTACTGTGCCTTTCTGAAAACCTTTCGAAGAAGAAACTCGGGACAGGGTATCGTACCAAGCCACGGGTGCTTGTTTTAACCCGTCATGAGCCTTTACGAGTCTATATACTTGATGTCCCCGCCGAAAGCCGGGCGGTTGTTCCACATAGACTTCTTCTTTCAGCACGCCATTCAGGAACGCAGACTTCACATCCATTTGATAAACTTTGAATCGTTGATGTGTTGCGTAGGCTAGGAATAGTCTAATTGCCTCCAATCTTGCAACCTGGAGCGAACGTCTCATCGAAATCTATCCCTTCGGCAGCGGTAGCCTTTAGCCACGAGCCTTGCTTTGTTCCTTACTATAACGTTGTTTTCATCTCGCTTGTTTTTGAAGACCCATTTGGTTCCAATGACATGTTGATGCCGGGGTCTGTCTAGAAGCTCCCATACTTCGTTTCTCGTGAACCGATTCGGCTCCTCTCGCATAGCTATGATCCGGTCGGCATCCTTTAATGCATCCTCAATGTTTCGGAGGCTCTTCGGTAGATAAGAAGCGGGGAAAATAATGCGCTTTCTCCTTGGCGAGAATCTGGATCTTGTCTTGACATTAGCCGAAGGATCTCCAATGATCAAATTAGGAGTGTGAGCATCCGGCCACGATCTACGATGTTTGACTCTTCATCCGAAATTGTTTCAACACGGATAGTAGGTGAGTTAGGCATTTCAGGTTGTACTATTACGAGATTGAAGAATTTCAATGATAAGAGTATGATCTACCGAGTCACCGTGTTCAGGGGCATTCGGCTCGGGAACATTACTAGATGTTCCCCCACGAGTTGTTATTCTCGGTAGTGGTCTCGGTTACCTCTACGGTTTCCTCATCGACCTGAGTTACACGGGATTGATTACGTTCGGGAGAATCAATCTGTTCAACTACTTGCTCTGTGGTTGAGATTCGGTAGATTTGTCTTCGTTTCTTCGTCGGAATCATCATCCCAACATAGTTGGATCTTTTCGGATTTGTCTTTTAAGCTTAGATCCCGTAGTCGCGCTACGATGTTCTCGGATTCGGAATTTGAGTTATTGCTCCCTGTCTTCAGTAGCAAACTCGTTAAAAACAACATGAGGGCTTTCCTCCACGCAAAGAGTCCAATAGTTGAATACTCTGAAAGCTTTGCTGACCCGAGAGTATCCTAAGAATACTCCCTGATCTGACTTGCTATCAAAAGTCTTCAGCTGATCTTTCCCATTATTGTGAATAAAGCATGAACAACCAAAAATATGGAAATAAGATAGAGAAGGCTTCCTGCCGTTCCATAGTTCATATGGTGTCCGCTTATGCTGCTTTGTCAGTAGAGATCTATTCTGAGTATAACATGCAGTATCCATTGCTTCTGCCCAGAATTTGGTTGGGAGTCCTGAATCTGCGAGTAGAGTTCTGGCTGCTTCTTTGAGAGTTCTGTTCTTTCGTTCAGCAACTCCATTCTGCTGAGGTGTGCGTGCAGCTGAGGTCTCATGCTCTATTCCTTCTGCTTCGCAGAACTCCTCTACCATGGAATTAAGGAACTCAGTTCCTCTGTCAGAACGTATTTTTCTGATTTTGGTGTTCTTCTCGACACTGAGCTTTTTCAGAAGCGTTGGTAACTCTGTTTTGACGTCAGACTTGTTTGCAATGAATATGACCCATGTGTAGCACGAGTAGTCATCTATGACCACTAATGCATATTTTCTGCCTCTGATCGTCACTGGGGAGACTGGACCAAATAAATCCATGTGTAGAAGCTGAAGGATTCCATCAGTGGAAGGAGATGGAACAGGTGGATTTTGTTTCTTTGTTTGCTTTCCCTTCAGACATGCTTCACACTGAGTGTCTTTGCTGAATACTTCATTCGGCAGTCCCCTTGCTAGAGTGTTTCTTGCTAGCTTGTTGAGCGTCTTAAAGTTGAGATGACTGAGCCTTCTATGCCATAGCCACCCCGTTCTGTTTTCATTCTTCGCCAGGAAACAAGCTTGAGGTTCAGCTGAGGTCCGATCACCACGTATATATGTTCTTTTTGCGCGAACACGATAACATTGTTTTCCCGTAGATTTATCAATAACATCACGTAAAACCGGCGTAAAAAATCACTCTATTCGAGTTATCACAAAATTGACTAACGGAGAGAAGATTATCTTTGAAGTCCTTCAATATAGGATACTCTTGGAACTTTGGCAGTTCCTATCTTCGAGTGTGCCGTATCCTCTCGTGTAGCCTTTGGCATTATCTCCAAACTCGATTACGGGTCCATCTTCGGTAACATAATTCTTGGTAGACTCCTTTGGTATGTCATATGTCTTGAGCATCCGCTGTCCACATACCATGGGTCTCTGCGCACCTGCAAAACAGAATTATATTCAGGTACCCTTTATTTTTGATTTTGGGTCCTTAGATGTTAGTTTTCATAACCCAAATATGTCTAACAACCCTGGTGGTTTCAGACATCTTCTTTCCGTTTGAGTCAACAAACTTGACCACTGGACTGGTCGAGGCTGACTTCTTAGGCTTCTCAGGTTCAGGAGTCAGGATCTTCTGAGCTGGTGGACTGCTGACCTTAGCCTTCTGTGCGTTCTTCTTCTTTTTCTGACTCTTGGAACCTCCTCTGACTATAAGATCATAGTAATATGACCCATACTGAGCTGGATGTGTCAGCCTTGGAGGTCCATACTGATCTGCCAATTTTGATTTGCTGGTTCCCCCTTGATTGAACTGGGGTTTCTTGGCACTGATCTTCTTGTCAGAATGCTGATGTGTGGGATGAGGTGCTTTCATCTTCTGTTTGTTCTTTGCTAGGGGGTTCAGTATATTTGCGTTCATAGTCTCCCCTTGAACAAACCTATCAGCAAGATGCACTTCTGAGCGAACGGGGGCAGATGAGGAAGCTTCCTGGTTGAAGCCAAGTCCTTCCTTGCAATGCTTGGGCTTGTTGCTTGCGAGCATAGCCTCCAGCTTCTTTTCAGCGCCCATGTAACGCTCAGACATCAGGCTTCTCCAGACATCATCACTCTTCTTCAGTGTGTCGTGCTCGGTCTGAAGTCCTGACAATTCTTGCTTCAGTAGACTCAGTTCAGTATCTTTCTGAGTCAAGTCATTGGTCAAAACTGAAATCTGATCTTCTTGATGCTGAGACTTGGCCATCAGAGAGTTTATCTCCTCCCACGAGTCTCAACACAAGTCCTTCGGCCTCGAGTAGCAACTCCGACTCTCCTAAGAAAGTCTCCCGATTCTCTACTTTCAGGGGTATCCAACTCCCCGAAGAGTCTTGCTTGAGCTGCAGACTCATCCGAATTTGTTCGTCGAGCGGTTCTTCGTATGCGGTCGCGACGTCCAAATTCTCATCTGCACCTGAAATAGTGTCGTGTGTGCGGTGTGAAGAGGAGTTAAGTGGTTCATGATAATTTACCTCATCCTCTTCGCCCGCCATCATGCACTTTTCATCTCGCTTCATGCTCTAAGGCCATGAAGGTACGCTTCATCGTCGAGATGAATCCATAAAGGAGTCGACTTCTTCGAGTCGTCCGAGATTTCGCCGACTATGTAGGATTGTCTTTTTCGGGCGAATTTCTCTCTCCTTGCCTTACGTCTTTGTGCGTTCAAGCACTACTGAGCTCAGGACAGTCGTATTGATAGTGTCCTGGCTTCTTGCAGTTGTAGCAAGCGATGACTCTTTCTTCTTTGCTTTCGCTATTCTTTGATGGTTCTGAGTCATCCTTCTTTCTACATTCAGAAGATTGAGAATCAGGAGTGTGTTTTGACATATAATTTGACTTACCTTTTGTTTCCCGATAGGCTTTAGTCACTTTTCTGCGTCGCTCCTTCTCCTTCTGATACTTTACAGCGAGCAGCGCGTACTTCTGAGCCAGACTCCCTTCTTGTAGGTCGTTGAGTGAAGGTTCAGTCTTACTCGTCGTCTTGCTCGTCGCGGGAGATGCTGTGCTGACTGACGCTTTGAAAGCATGATCAATCTTTGTGTTAGCTTCAGCTCTCAGCTTTCTTTGAGGTTTGTCGAACTCAAACTCCTCTGCCTGTAATTCTGAAAAGATATGGTCAGGAGACACAGCATCTAAGTCAGAATGTCGCAATAAAGTGACAAAAGGTGTCCAGTGTCCGTCCGGCAGTGGCCTCAGAATCTTCAGATTCATCTCTCAGTTGCTGAATGTCTTTCCCAGCCCATTGATAGAGTTCATCAGATTGGTAAATCTGACGTTCAGATCTTCGATTTTGTCACCGGGCATGAGAGACAAGCTTTCCAGCTTTTGGAGTTCCAGCGCTAGTTTATTCGCTTTAATCTTCTCGAGTCCCTCGACTCGGCAGCGCTAGAGCGTCCCGAGTTCTTTTTGCGGTCTTGCATTCCCGAACCCTGCTAAGATAAGAATCACTAAGGGTGGTCGGTATAGCGTTTACGGCAACACGGTCTAAGTTGTGAAGCTTCTTCTCCTCGGGAGTGAAGAGACTTCGTCTTTGGGAATCTTCTTCCGGTCACCATTCCTCCTCCTTGAGCTTGGTCCCGAAGTTACGACACTATCGATCATGGGAACGATAGGTCCATCTTCAAGCACTTCGATCATATCTGTCATGGAGGGATGTCGGATGTGCTTCCATTTCGACTCGCCATACTCCATAATTCTCCACCGAGAACATGGGTACCATCCTTATACCGACATATCGGCCATGAAGAATATAGATATGAATGTAGAGTGATATGCGGTGAAAACGTTTTCCTCCGGATCCGTTCGAATAGACCAGTCTCAAAGTGACAAGAGTCTTAAAGAACTCATGCTCGATACCAATTGTTGGTCCCGAGTGTACGGTCGAGTGTAGAGGGGGGGGTGAATACACCGATTCGATTTCTCAACTTCGAACACGAAGCAGTCCTATTCGGGATGGTGTCGGCGATCGAGGTTCAACGCACTGCACAACCGTTCCGAATTGAGTTAAAGGCTAAGAGTACTAACTCGGCCCGAGATCTCGCTAACCGACTAGGTCGAATTCGGTATCTACAGTAAGAGTTCAGTGCGCGGAATAGTGTAGGCCCAAATCAGTTTTTGTGAGAAAACATTTTAAGTCTCAGTTTAGTAGATTAAAAGTTCAGTATGCTGAGACAGTTGATTGATTTTAAATATGATGTTCAGTATGAATAGTAAAATCAATGCAACAGTTAAGAAAGCAGTAAGAGACACAGGATTTTTAAAGTGGTTCGGATATCGCTCAAATCCTACGTCCACTATCCCGAATGATCGGGAGGCTATTTATTATCCCGAAGTTAGTCTCGGTCGGCTTACACCTGGGCAAAGCCGCGTCTTGGTTTTTATACTGATCCAAGTCTCAGTTTACAACACTATCAAACTTAAAGTGTTTGACAAACTTCTCCAACAGTGAAGGGGTCTTTATACAATAAGGATTGGGTTCAAATGTGAACTCCTTCGTCTAAGCTATGGATAAGAACAGTTGAGCTTAGGGTTAGAGGGATAGGGAATATGAGAGTAGCTTCTAGATCGACGAACAGCTGAAGGTAAGCTTTAAGTTCGTGTAACGTCGATTTGGATACTAGAGGCTTTATATGTCGGTTTAGCTTGATTCCCTATGAGCTAGAATGTAGTCTTTCGCCGGAAGATTGTTCTTCAAGTTCTTGCTAAGACTTTGTTCTTTGGAATTCGCTCATTTTCGCGCTCTCTCGTGTTCTAAGCGTTAGCTTCAAATCTTGAATGATCCCTCTATTTATAGAGCAGAGATTGAAATAGATCCGTTGGAGACAATCTTCTTCTCTCTCTCTCTTTTTGGTAGCAAACGGCTCTTTTGGTGTAGGTAACAGTGTACTTTCCCACCTTTTTAGGTAAAAGGTTGACTGCAGCTTTAGTAGGTGAGAAGACACGTGTATGCTTGTCATTCGTCGAGGTGGATGGAGTGGTTGAGACAGCACAAACTTCGAGACAGAACTGTAGAAATTTAGAAGTGCTTGAAGTAACAAAGTCAACACTTTAAATCTGATAAGAATGCATCAATCATCAAAACTAATTGCATGATAGAACTCTATTAGAAAATGTATCAATCATCTGTCTAAACCGGTTGCATGGTAGAAGCGCTCGATAAAGTGTGGCAATACTACAAAATGTCATCATCTAGATCTAGTAGACATATGTAAAGAGTTCATCACAACTAGTTGCATGATAGAACTGATAGTACCTAGCAATCATCTAAACCAGTTGCATGATAGAACTGTCTGATAAGATGTATCAATCATCTAAACTGTTGCATGATAGTATGATAAAATGTCATCTAGTAGTTATATGTAAAAGTTTCAGCTTACCATGAGTTTTCAAATGTTGGCAGATTAGGATGGTGGAGGAGAAAGCACTTAATGACTTCCTAGAACATATTCTCCACCATCTGCTCGGATGGAGGCTAGGGACAGTTGTCGAAAACCATCCGCTCGATGTCTCTTGCCTCATTTGCCTCTGCATTTGCTCTTTCTTCCATATGTGCCTCCATAACTATTTTTATTGCAGCTGTCGGGTCGTGGGAGGGCGGCTCATTATTCATTTCCGTAGCCTTAGCAAGTACATTCTTGGGCGCATCAAGAATGGTGGGGGAGATGTTTGTGGTTTGCGCCTCGGTTTCCTTTTCGATCTCGCCTTAGCTTTGCCCTTACCAAGAAGCTGCAAACGGTGATTATGATAAGCACAACTCTTCTAGCAGTCTCATTGTAATGCGTTAGTGTCACTCCGCATGTCAATCTCCCGATGATTGTCATCTCGATGGTTATGCCATACCGGGTAACCAGTACCCATACACAGCAACCCCAGTGCATAATCCAAGATAGGATAGTTGAAAAATGTCCTTAGTGCATGATAGGAGTTCCAAAACCACATTGCAAGGAAACAAGCAGGATTTGTGAACAGGCTGTCTGAACCCAAGAATTTTGATATCAAGCTACCCGCAGTAGTAACCAAGAATTCCTCAATGAATCCCCTCATCTTTTGTACCTACCCAGTCATAGATGAAATTAATAATAAGTTTGATAAAAAAAATACATGTTTAAACATTCTTCATAACCTAAAGCTGGCTTCTTATGCAGAAAATGTAGAAAGTGAATCAATGGCTTCTTATATAGAAAATATAGAAAGTGAATCTATCATATTGCAGTCAAGTATACAAAGAAACCGTATCAGATTGAAAAACTATGCAAAGAAGCATCACATCAATATAGACTGAGTTGTAATCATCAAACCCTAACGAGAAACCGTATCAGATTGAAAAACTATGCAAAGAAACAAGTATCACATCAATATAGACTGAGTTGTGATCATCAAACCCTAACGAGTTAGATTTAAGTATCATGACCAATTTCAGATTAGAACCGATAAGTTTAAATATATTTTCAGATTAAAATGCCCTAAAAATTTTCTACATTCAAGATATCATGACCGATTTCAGAATAGAATGAATAAATGTAAACTTCATTCCAGATTAAAATACCCTAACAATCCTACATATAAGATCCAATATATCGCGACAAATCTCAGATTACAACCGATAAATGTGAATATAATTTCATATTAGAACCAAAAAACTTCAGATTAGAATCAATGCCTTCAAACATTTACATATAAGATCCAATATATCACGACAAATCTCAGATTACAACCGATAAATGTGAATTTAATTTCATATTAGAACCAAAAAACTTCAGATTAGAATCAATGCCTCCAAACATCAAACATAACTTCAAAATTCCGATCATCGATACCTGTCAGTAGAACTCTCAATGAAAAACAGGGAAACCAAAACCTCTTCTAGAACGCCACGCCGGATTAGGTGGAGAAGTAGCCGGCGTGTTGCAGAACCGGTGCGTGTTGCAGAAACGATGGAGATTAGCGTTGACGTATGGGGGAAGATAACGCGGGTGACATTTTTGCAGGTATTCTTCTGAAATATCTGAGATACGAAGTATTTTTGAAGTATTAGAGGCGGCAAGGTTTTGGGTTCTTAAGATTTTATTTCTGTATTAAGAAATAGTGGAAATTGGAACTGGTAAATTGACAAATTAGTCCTCAAACGTGTTTTAGCACAATTGCGAAGTGAAGGGTTAAGGTGTAAATTCCTTTCGTCTTCTTCCAACTCACACTGCTCGTTACCATTTCCAACCAAAATAAAACAATAAATAACTGCAAAAGATTCGCACCAAACTGACTGTTAGAGTTAGTTATGGAAAGAATAACTCTGTTATATATATCCTAAGAAATTACTTTCCTTTTTAATTCTGTTATCAATACTGAAAAATACTCACACAGTACCCGCACTAGGATTTCCCAGTTTCCCGGAAGCGTACTTCCAAAACCAACACCGGTGGCTTCGGCGCCCCATTTGCGAACCACGAACCGACCAAACTCCTCGATTCTCCGCTGCCGCCGCTTCCTCTCAAGATGAACCCGCTTCATCAACTGCTTCAGCGGAACCGGGAACGACGCCGGAGTCAATTTGACAAGATGGCGGCTGTGTTGGTAGACGCCGGTTGTGCGGCTTCTTCATGTACTCCTTATCCAATTTCTAACTTTATAAATTGTGATAAATTCTCTACTGTTACCGCAGGAACCAAACCTCATAGCTACTCTCAATCTGCTCAGCATCAGTGTTGGCGTGATGCCATGCATAAGGAAATCGATGCCTTAGAAGCAAATGGAACTTGGTCGATTGAGTCACTGCCAAAAGGGAAGAAAACCTTAGGCAGCAAATGGGTATTCCGGATCAAGTATAATGTCAATGGTTCCCTTGAGAGACATTAAGCTCGTCTCGTTGTCTTCGAAAATCATCAAGTTGGGACTTGATTACACGAAGACTTTTGCTCCCACTGAAAATGGTTATTGCACGTGCTTTTCTTGTCGTCGCCAACATAAAAAAATGGGAGTTGCATCAAGTGGACATACATAATATGTTTCTCCATGGTGATCTTGATGAAAAAGTTTATATGAAGCTCCCTCCAGGGTTCGATACACCCGATTCTGACAAGGTGTGTCGTCTTTGAAAGTCTCTCTATGGGCTTAAACAAGCCCCTCGTTGTTGGTTTGCCAAACTCGCCTCTGCTCTTGTTCAATATGAGTTTATTCAGTATACACCCGACCACTCTCTCTTTACTTACACTCATTGTGATGTTTTCATTACCATTCTGATTTATGTTGATGATTTAGTCATTGGAGGAAACAACTCAGCCGCCATCCAGCAATTTAAAGACTATCTCAATGCATGCTTCCATAAGAAGGATCTTGACAAACTTAAGTTCTTTCTCGGAATTGAGGTGGCTCGCAATCCTTCTGGCATATATCTCAGCCAACGCAAGTATGTCTGTTCTTCGGTTGAGGCCGAATATCGATCTCTTACTGCCACTACCTGTGAGTTGAAGTGGTTGTGTAGGCTAGGGGTGTTACGATATACCGAAAAATAGGAATACTGCACATATTGTACCGAAAAAATATCGAAGATACCGAATTTTCGATATACCGTAATTTTTCGGTACGGTATCTTACCGTACCGAAGTTTTTCGGTACGGTAACGATATGAGATTTTTCATACCGAGGTATACCGCATACCGAAGTTCATACGGCATATATCTTGTAGAAAAACTTATATCTTGTAGAAAAAGAGTGCAAAAATATTGGTTACATATTTTGAACAAGGGTTGTTACAAATATGTCACTCATATCAAACAATCTTAATATTATATCATACTTAAATGACATAACTTTATTTGACAAAAAGTCACATTATTTATCCATTAAATCATGAAATGTATAAAAAAATATATTTTTTAACTTTATAAACATTAACTCGTAATATTAACAAATTCATACAAAATATACAAATTAATTAATTTTATTGGAAAACAATATTAATCACTTTCATTGGCTTTTATAAAAAAACATAAAACCATTAAATATTCGATATACCGAAGTGCGGTACGGTATACCAAAAGAGCAATATGGCAACAGTATGGAGATTTGTTATACCAAACTTTTAATATACCGAACTACAGTATACCGAAATGATCGGTAAGGTAATGGTATACTTTTTCCTATCCTGGCCCTTATCGGTACGGTATGTGGTATGAAAAAATAGTACGATATACCGTACCGAACACCCCTAGTGTGGCTTCTTAAAACTTTTGGTATCGAAATTCCATCTCCCATTTCTCTTCATTGTGATAGTCAATCTGCTCTCCGTATTGCTCATAATATGGCCTCTCATGAAACACCAAGCACATTGAGATTGACTGTCACTATGTCTGTGATGAGATAACATGTGGTTTTATTTCTCCCGCTCAAGTGCCCTCTCTTCACAGCTTGCAGACATTCTTACAAAGGCTCTCGGACAACGTCCTTTTGATGATTTGTTATCCAAGTTGGGCATTTCGAATCTACATGGTTCAATTTTAGGAGGGGGGGGAGATATTAGCTATATCCGATGTTTAAGGATTAGTGTACATATCCTAGTATATATTGTAATTTATTTTGTTTCTTTTTATACTATTAGGATCCCTATTTTGTCGGATTTAGGTACATAGAATATACGCGTGACTCTTGTATTATCTCATTCTTGTGTTATCTTCCGTATAGTTATACGATTTGTTCACCCTCTGCTATGATTCTAAATATAAATCCTATATTCATAACAATATTGATGTGGCCACGTATACATGCAGAGGGGAATGGACTACATGCAACTCAAGATAAGCCACGTCTATAGAGAGTGGTTATAGAAAGACTAGCATGCTCATTCTGTTGCGTTTTCTACTTCTAGTTTCTTCTACACTACAAGAAAAAACTCGAATAACAACGAAAAACTTCGTCTCTATCATCTCATCATAATCAGTCACCGATCAGCTCTAGCAACGTATTAGCGATCGAAAATAGACGTTGGGAATCCCTTGTTGCTAGAACCTTTGTCGATGGAAAATGGAGTTCGTCACTCGTTCACAACAAAATTGGAGATAGAATTTCCGTCGCCATGGTGGCATTGTCGGTTTCGAGGTTTTGAATTTTGCGAAAGTTCGTGATCAACATTGCGTCGCCATTTGTCGCTATATTCAAACATCAAAATATACTGGACCATGAGCCAAACTGGTTTGTATTATTCCCATCAAAGATTGTTTCCAATTTAAATTTCTTCCATATCTTAAAGCTGCTATAAAGCTTTCTGGAAGTTCTTCTAATATTAAGGGCTTAAATGCAATTTGTACTAATCCAATATGTATAAATTTGTGTATGTTTATAAGACAACAAATCACTATCATCTAGTAATTTAATTACCATTTCTTCTCCATGTAAAGGAATTGTTTCTTCAGTAGTTTTAACTACTTGTTTTAATCCTATTTTTTCAAAAGTACTCAGGTTATATATCATACTAGGTTCGACTTTTGGAATTGTCCATTTATTTAATAAATCTAAATTTTTAGGTAAATCAAATTCTTCTTTCATACTGTTTTTAACAGTACTACTTATTTTTATCAAATTCATATTTGATAAATTCTTTGTGTGATAAATTATATCATCACCATATAACTATCCTGCCCCCACTGGCTCTGATACCACTGCGGACAGGATCAGTGCTTGACAAGAAAAATACCGAATATTTAGGAATATGACTAGAATCATTTCTGATTACATAATTGAAATAATTGTCATCAGATTAGAACTTTAAGATCAGCCCACACACCAACAACAATCCCTCAAATGGCCTCAAATTAAAACGGCCAACACAGGGACGAAAACGGTGTAGTCTATAGATCTTATAAAGCCCTAAACATGTCAGTTATCTCAATTAAAACCTCAATTCAGTATTATTTCTTATCATAATATCGGTTCTATTTTCAAGATACTTGAACTAGTGTTGTAAGATAATTATATAGATCATACATAATTTATCACACAATAGTTTAGCCTATAAAGCTAACCATATATATAATACAAAATCAAATTAATCAAACTAAACAAAAGAGAAGAAAAAAACCTTACAAGATCAAATTGTAATTACTAAACCTTGCTTGAGAGTTGATGAAACGAAGATGAAGATGAAATATGCAAGAGAGAGATTTAAAATCTACTACATACTTATGACAGTTTTTCAATTGGAATATTCATAAAAGTTTATAATCATAATTGTTGATTTAAGATTTAACAAAATGTAAGACACTTATGTCCACGAATACACGATCTGGTAACTTATTTTAATTTTAATATTTTCCATATATCTATCTATATTATAAAGACCGAGTTGCAATTTTGCAATTGATTGCAAAATTTTCATTATTTTGCAAAATTTTCATTATTTGCGATTTTGTCATCAATTTCAATTTTTCCATTATTTACGATTTTACCATCAATCTCAATTTTTCATTATTTGCAATTTTTCCACCAATTTCAATTTACCCACTACTTACAAATTTACCGTCAATTTTAATTTTTCAGTATTTATAAATTTGCCACTCAAATTATCCTTTTTCCAAAAAAAAAAAATAATTTATTTTTTCACTATTTGAGAATTTGCCACTATTTTCAAATTTTCCACTATTTATAAATTTCCCACAAATTTCAAGTTTCCACTATTTACGAATTTGCTACTCAAATATAAATTTTTCCAAAAAAAATTCAATTTTCCACTATTTAAAAGATATTTAAAGAGTGTTATTAAATACCCATAATAAGTTATTTTAATTCATATAATTTTATGAAATTAAATCCATTGTGAAATTATCATTTTATTAAATAACATCTAATCTACTACTATAGAATATTAGTTCAATTAAGCCGTCTCATTTTTTTATGATTTTGCCATCAATTTCAATTTTTTAACTATTTACGATTTTGCCACTCGAATTGGCCTTAAATCAATTTCAATTTTCCTCTATTTGCGAATTTGTCACTTAATTCAATTTTACTTTTTTCACGGTTTACGAATTTGCCACTCAAGTTTCCATCACCTTTTTCAATCAATTTGCATTTTCCACCTATTTACCGATTTTTCATTGAATTTTAATTGTAGTTTGAGTTTTATTTCAAATTAGTCTTAAAACAATTTCAATTTTCCTCTATATGCGAATTTGTCACTTAATTCAATTTAATTTTTTTTCACGGTTTACGAATTTGCCACTCAAGTTTCAATCGCCTTTTTCAATCAATTTGCATTTTCCATCTATTTACCAATTTGTCAATTATATATGCATTCATATTGATTATTGAAGGTCAATTTCGTAATTTACATAACTTTATCCCAACGCTCTTTTAACGCCGCATCCGCCTATTCGTTCTTCATAATATTTGTTGGTCCGGAGACGAATATCAGGTGTAGAGGGGGGTGTGAATACACCTGAGTACAATTTCTTTTTCTCTATGAAGGTCAGCTGAAGCTGTTGGGTGCAACTGATGAACAGTGCCAAATAAAACCTTCGATCACGGGTCAAGAGTGAGTCAGCTACTGAGCTCTCCTACTGACTTTTGTCAGTACTTTGAAACTCAGTCGGAGACTGTTGTGCGGATAAGTGTGGGGCCCGGAGTTCGTCTCTTTTTGAAAACGTGTTTTCGCAAGATAAAATCTTTTGGCTGTGCGCTTTTTTAAATATACGTTTTATGCAAACTTATGATTTATAAGTCAGTTGAATGCAATGCAATAAAGAGTAAAGAACACAAGCGATTACACTTATGACGTGGGGTTCTGAAAAGTATCTTCAGCAGAAGATCAGTTCAACAACTACCCCGTACAGGACTTAGACAAAATAAATAAACGATTACAACAAGTCTAACATATACATCAGCTAATCCTATCGACACACTAATCTACTGATATCAGCTCGGTTTTGGGATCTTCAATTCCATAGTACTACTATGATTTCCCCCAATTTCTTTTAACCAAGAACAACTGAGTATCAACTACTGACTCATATCCAACAATTTCCCCCCTAATTGATGATGCCAAAACCTCAATACTCTAAATTCTATAAAAGATAAGGTCCTACTGACAACAATTTCCCCCTAAAACATCTTGAGGAAAAACTGATAAGGTAGCTTCAAAACATCAGCAGGTGAGAGATAGGCAAAATCAGAGAAACTGATTGCGAGTGTGTGTCAGATCACTTAGTGATCAGTTGTGAAAAACACAAAGCAAAGAGCTGTAAGACAATGAATAATAGTCTAGCAGGCAACAGGAACTGATATATATGATCAATAAAGTACAGGTTCCTACTGCTATTACAAAAGAAGTAAGAAAAGAATCATTGCTGACGCTTGAATCTCTGAGTCCTCTTCTTGAATTCTGCAGACTTCTAAGCCGGAGGATCCAGATAGTAGTATTTGTAGACTCTAGTGCGGATCGCCTGGATTTCTTCATTGTCCTCTGGTGAGTCTGGTAGAAGAGCTAGATGATATGCGGCTTCCTCTACTTCTCTCTCAATCTCCTTTGTGCACAACATTCCTCGAGCAGTTCTGGGCGGTGGAATACGTCGGAATGCTGGAGCACGGAAAGGAATATTCTGTTGTTCCATGATTTGTCTCAGCCGATCTCGGAACATGAAGTCAAATCTCGTGACAAACTCGTCAAATAGTTGATCAGCTGGACAGTCGAGAGGATAGATGCGCCATACATAGTAACCCTTAATAAAATCCTCTTTCACCTCTTCCCATTGTTCGTTCATATCAGCCGGCACCCATTTATCCACGTGAGGGATAGGTAATTTCTTGATGTATAGGCCCCTGATGAACTTGGATCCTCTTGGGATCTGTCTTCTTGGATCAGCTACTGGCTTAAGAGATAGGCTTTTCATTTTTACCAAGTCAGCTATCCTTTTCTTCTCACGGAGTGCGGCTGCCCTAGTATCTCCTCGCCTGAGGTTAAGTCCTTGCAGCGTCGCCTCCCACGTAGCTTGATCCTCTGCTATCTGCTCAGGTGTAAGAGTAGACACTGGGTAACTCTGAGCAATAGCTTGGGTTCCAGTCAGAAGAGTTTTAGCAAAATCTTCTTGAGCTTTCTTCTTTTGCTCTTCGACTGACCCGACCTTCTTCTTACCTCTGCCCTTAGCGGCTTTGCCCTTAGGCTTTTTAGCTGCTTCTGCTTCTTCCAGCTGACGCTCGTGGTCCAGCTTATCTTGTAATTGTTGGGCAACACGGAGGTCAAAGGCTTCTTGCTCCGCCTTGGATTTGAACTTTCGGACCGGGGAGGAAGGAGGAGTAATCTCAGTAGCAGTCTCCTTCCCCGACCTCTGCGGTCAGTTGAATGCAATGCAATAAACAATAAAGAACACAAGCGATTACACTGATGACGTGGGGTTCTGAAAAGTATCTTCAGCAGAAGATCAGTTCAACAATTACCCCGTACAGGACTTAGACAAAATAAAAAAACGATTACAACAAGTCTAACCTATACATCACCTAATCCTATCGACACACTAATCTACTGATATCAGCTCGGTTTTGGGATCTTCAATTCCATAGTACTACTATGATTTTCCCCAATTTCTTCTAACCAAGAACAACTGAGTATCAACTACTGACTCATATCCAACAACATTCACACAAGCTCGCCTCCTCAACCATACAACATGTTTTGCCCAGAAGGATGAAATTTCAGTTCTCAACTCTTTCTAAGACATCTCTTTCTTTCTCTCTCTACCACTCTTTCCTATCCTCCTCTCTCGCATGTTCTAAGTGCTTAGAATTTTATCCAAAAATCTAGATAAAGAACATGTTTGATGATATTATATTATATTATTTCAATAGTAATTATACTATAAAGTAATATTATCTATTAGATAATTTAATTGTTTCAATAAAAATCTAGACAAATGGCTTTTTTCCAATCAATTGCAAATTTTCCGCTATTTACGATTTTTCCATCAATTTCAATTTTTCCACTATTTACGATTTTGTCATCAATCTTAGTTTTTGTTGGATATGAGTCAGTAGATGATACTCAGCTGTTCTATGGTTAAAAGAATATTGAGGAAAATCATAGTAGTACCATGGAATTGAAGATCCCAAAATCGAGCTGATATCAGTAGATTAGTGTGTCGTTAGGATTAGCTGATGTATAGGTTAGACTTGATGTAATCGTTTATTATTTTGTCTAAAGTCCTTTACGGGGTAGTTGTTGAAATAATCTTCTGCTGAAGATACTTTTCAGAACCCCACGTCATCAGTGTAATCGCTTGCGTTCTTCGTCAGTAGCTGAATCCTAGACTCAGTTGAAGACAGCGCAACAGCTGACCCGACCTCAGTAGAAGTCGATATCAGCTGATGGTCATCAGTAGAAGAACCTTTGCAAGCCCAGTACCTTCGCAGTTGACCAACTGACCCTCAGAAGCTTACTCTATCAGTCACACGACTCAGCCGAAGAAGACAGAGACGTATTCAGTCTACTGTACCCGACAGAAAGCGACCCAGCACTTAAAGTCTTTTCGAAAAGTTCTGCAGAAGACATACGAGGTTGTTGAACGGTCAACTCTGACATTCTCACCAACCACAAACCTCGACCAATGAGATGCCGACAACGCTTATCTGGTCTACACAGTAACGCGGCTCTCATGTACAGTGCATTAACTGCCCTGCTGGAACAAGCTCGAAATTATGGCCGTTTTCTTTGGAGGCTTGTGACACGTGGCATCGTCGTCTCCAACGGACATATGCCATAGCTCACAGCTATAAATAGAGAAGTTTTTGAAGCTCCGCGCTCACGGAATAGACGTAACTCACAAGGGAAATTACTCAAGCTCAAACACTCTAGCATTCTTAAAGATCATCCAGCGAAGAACTAGCATTCAGAGATTATCCTTTTAGTTCTTCTCTCTAGAATTCATTTGATTCCCTTCTTCTCTAGACTAAGCTCACTGTTCTATCTATAGCTTAGATTCGAAGGAGTTCACCTTCAGTGAATTGTTCTTATTGTAAGAACTCCTTCTAGTTGGAGATTATTCCCTCCCTTCTAAACTTAGGTTTGGATTGTAAAGTCGCTAAGGACTATAACTTAGAAGGGACTGTCCTGCGTACAGTATCCTTGCTGAGACTTGCTCAGATTAATCAACAAGTTCTCCTGCTTAGTTCAGGACCGTGGACGTAGGATTTTGATATCCGAACCACGTTAATTGCTTGTGTTATTTACTGTTTTATTGCATTGCATACAACTGACTTCCAATTCATCAGCTTGCATAAAACGTATTTAAAAGCGCACAACCAAAAGATCTTAATTTGCGAAAACACATTTTCAAAAGAGACGAACTCCGGGCCTCACACTTATCCGCACAACAGTCTCCGACTGAGTCTCGAAGTACTGACAAAAGTCAGTCGAAGAGCTCAGCAGCTGACTCACGCTCTGACCCGTGATCGAAGGTATATTTGGCATTGTTCATCAGTTGCACTAAACAGCTGAAGCTGACCTTCACTGAGAAAAAGAAACTGTAATCAGGTGTATTCACCCCCCCTCTACACCTGATACTCGTCTCTGGACTAACAATTGGTATCAGAGCTCACGGTGTTCAACTGGCCACCTTGTTCTGAAATACTGGTCCTCTCGAACTGATCCTGAAAACATTTTCACTGCACAAGCATCTCTACATATCATCCCTATACTCGTTCAAACATGTCTGATATGTCAGGTATTCGGATGGTGCCAATGTTTTCTGTTGAAAACTACACTGTATGGGGCGTGCGTATGGAGGCACACCTTACGTCACTCCACGACAGCATGGTGGATGTCCTTGAGTCAGGACCCATTATCCCCATGATCGATAGCATCGTATTTGCTGTTGGAGGAGGCGCGGGAGCACAGATCGGTGCTAAGGTTCCCAAAGACAAATCTGCCTTCACGCTTGAAGAGAAAAAGCTGCACAATCTTGACCGAGTGGCACGAAACGCTATACTGACTACGCTCTGTGTCTCACACCTCGGTAGAGTGCAAGACTGTAAGACGGCGAAAGAGCTATGGGATGCACTGGCTGTACTGAGTCAGGGAACCCCACAGATTAAGGAGAACAAGCTCAAATTAGAGCTTCAGAAGTTTGACGCCCTTACAATGGAGCCAAATGAGACCATTGACGAGCTCAGTGTCAGATTCACCAACCAAGTCAATGTCATCAATGGGCTGGGGAGGATGTTCACCAATAAGGAGATGAACACCAAGATCTTGAGAGCGTTACCTAGACAGAAGTGGCTTCCATTTGCTACTTATTTAAGACGTTCTGATCTAAATGCTCTAACTCCTGATGTTATCTTTTCAGAACTAAAGACGGAGGAATTCGAGCATAGCCTACCCCAGAGATGCTCCAGTGCTCCAGCTGACACCCAGATTGATCACGCCTTTAAGGCAACTGCAGCAAATCTGGAAGCAAAAATACTTCATCGAGCAAGGCAATAGCGGCTGAAACAAAGACATTCGAAATATCTGCTGCTGACCAGCTCGCGCTGATGGCTCTCAAATACCAGAGAGAAAAGGAGAGAGTCAGAAAGCTAAAGAAGTATCACAGAGATTCTCCCTCAGGTAAGAAAGATTATCATAAAAGGGAAGAATCTAATCCTTCTACTGAATGCAGGAAGACAGAGCATGATGCTGCTAGTCCTTCAAAGGACTCAGTCGGAAAAAGCAGCAGCAACAGAACTTCCACATGCTATAACTGCAAGAAGGAGGGACACTATCAGTACGATTGTCCCGAGCTCTCAGCTGCTCAAAGAGCAGAACGGCAGGCCAGAAGAGAAAAATTTGCCAAACGAAGGCAGGCCTACATAGCCGGAGAGATATCCGACAACTAAATTGAGGAGGATACTTTCATGTATTCTTCTGAAGACGAAGCCTCATTCGTCGCAGTTGAGGAAACAAATACAAGTCCTGAAGAATCAGCCGAACAGTGTTTGATGGCTAGAGAAGAGACTGAGGTAAACTCTAAACTTAAGACAACCTCCTCTTCACACAGCACACACGACACGTGTTCTGTTACAGATGATCCTCTAGATGTGGTACAAGCATATGATGAGTTGCTAGAGGAGCAGATTCAGCTGAGCAGAGAGTTCAGTAGAACAATTCAGGAACTTGAACAGGTAAAGACTGAAAATCAGAGACTTTCTTCTGATTGTCAGGTCTCTACTGAGTCAGTGGATCTAGTTGTGAGACTCAAGGAAGAGATTAAATCTCTTATGACTAAGTCTCAGCTTCAAGAGACTCAGATCTCAGTTCTGACCAAAGATAATTCTGAGAAAGAGACTGAAATAGCCCAGCTCAGTCAGAAGCTCTCAGACGTACAGAAGGACTATGATTCACTCAGAAGAAGTGACGAAGTCTGGAGAGGTTTGATGACTGAACGGTACCTTGGAGCTAAGGAGAAGTTGGAAAATATGCTCAGAGCACAACGGCCAACCGCTGTGAAAGAAGGCCTTGGCTACACACACGAAGCTTCCACCTCCAAAAGCTCAGAATTGCTGGCTGATAGGTTTGTCAGAGGGAAAGTACAAGCTACTGTCACCACACCTCAGGTGAAGAACAAACAGAAAGTTATCGCACCTCAGTCGAGCAACCAGAAGAAACAACTGACAAATGGTTCCAGCCCCAGGACACCGCGATCGAACTTAGGGGGAACCAAGAAGGTCAGATGGGCAGAACAGTACAGAGAACCAATGTATAAGCACCCGGCTCAGTTCGGTTCGTAAGGGTCAGGAGAAGCACTAAGATCAGAAGAAGAAAGCTCCTGAACCCAAAATCATCAAGAAGTCAGTAGCTCCAAGTCCTGTGGAGAGAAAAGCTGACAAGGCTCAGAAGAAGAAGTCTCAGACTTCTAAGGTTCCTAGGCAGATCTGGGTTCCGAAATCACCCACTAACCTGTAAGGACCCAACTGAACCAAAGGGTACCTAAAAATGCTTTTGTTTTGCAGGTGCATAAGGACCCGTGGATAGTGGACAGCGGCTGTTCAAGACATATGACATACCAGAAAAGCTTGCTGACCAACTACGTACAAGAAGATGGTCCCAGAATTGAATTTGGTGACAATTCAAAAGGCTACACAAGGGGATACAGAACGCTGAACATTGGGACTGCTTCAGTTCCAAGAGTAACATATGTTGAAGGACTTCAACATAATCTCCTATCTGTCAGTCAATTCTGTGATAATCTTAACAGAGTCATCTTTGACGCTGGTTTCTGTGATGTTATTGATAAATCTACAGGGAAAACAGTGTTATCAGGCTCGCGGAAGAAGAACATCTATGTTGCAAACCGGAAAACCGCAGAACCTGAGGCTTGCTTGATCGCACAGACTAAATCAAGTGATAAGTCAGGCTGGCTATGGAACAAGAGACTCAGCCACCTGAACTTCAAGACTATGAACAAGCTCGCAAAGAACTCTAAAGTCAGAGGACTGCCCAAAGAATCGTTTATCAAAGATAGAAATTGTGAAGCATACCTGAAGGGAAAGCAGACAAAGAGCAGTAATCCACCTATTCCTTCACCTTCCACTGATGGAATCCTTCAGCTGCTACACATGGACTTATTCGGGCCAGTCTCTCCAGTGACTAAAAAAGGCAAGAAGTATGCCCTCATCGTTATTGACGACTACTCGAGATATACTTGGGTCATCTTCATCGCCAACAAATCTGATGTTCAAACTGAGTTGCCCAAACTGCTGAAGAAGCTCAGTGTGGAAAAGGACATCAAGATTCAGAGGAACAGAGTTTCTAAACTCAGTAGTTAAGGAGTATTGTGAGAAAGAGGGAATTAAGCACGAGACATCAGCTGCACGCACCCCTCAGCAGAACGGACTAGCTGAAAGGAAGAACAGAACACTCAAAGAAGCAGCTAGAACACTCCTCGCAGATTCTGGACTACCCTCAAAATTTTGGGCTGATGCCACTGACACCGCCTGTTATACTCAGAACCGCTCACTACTCACTCAGCAACACATGAAGACACCATATGAACTATGGAAAGGGAGAATACCTTCTATATCTCATTTTCATATCTTCGGTTGTCTTTGCTTTATTCACAATAATGGGAAAGATCAGTTGAAGGTCTTTGATAGCAAATCTGATCAGGGAGTTTTCTTAGGATACTCTCGAGTCAGTAAAGCCTTCAGAGTCTTTAACTATCGGACTCTTTGTGTGGAGGAAAGCCCTCATGTTGTTTTTGATGAATTTGTTTGTTGGTCCCGTGAGCGAGTTCAGGTGTAGAGGGGGGGGGGTGAATACACCTGAATCCAAATTTCTCAACTTTCGAACACGAATGTCCTATTCGGGGAAGGTGCCGTTCGAAATAGTTGTTCAGACCCGCACAACCGTTCCGAATCGTGTTAAAGGCTAAAAGAGTACTCGACTCGGCCGAGATCTCGCTAACCGACTAGGTCGAGTCCGTATCGATCGGTGAGAGTTCGGTGTGCGGAATTGTGTAGGCCCAAATCAGTTTTAATGAGGAAAACCTTTTATGCAAGTCTCAGTTCGGTAGATAAGAAGTTCGGAATCCGAGACGAGTTAAATCGATTTTAAATATGATGTTCAGTATGCACAGTAAAACCAATGAAACATTAAGTAAACGACACAGATATTTTTAAAGTGGTTCGGATATCAACAATCCTACGTCCACTGTCCCGATAGATAAGGAGGCTATTTATTATACCGAGTTAGTCTCGGTCGGCTTGTACTCGGACAAAGCCGTGGCTTGGGGATTATACTCGAGCAAGTCCCGGTCATAATTCTATCAAACTTTAAGTGTTTGACAAACTTCTCCAACAATGAAGGAGTCCTTATACAATAAGGATTGGGTTCAAATGTGAACTCCTTCGTCTAAGCTATGGATATAACAAGTGAGCTTAGGGTTAGAGGGATAAGGAACGAGAATGTAGCTATCTAGAGCGACGAACAGCTGAGGGTTTAGCTATAGGTTCGTGTCAGTCGCTTGGATACTAGAAGCTTATGTCGGTTCAGCTTAGTTCCTTTCGAGCTGGATGTAGTCTTTCGCCGGAGATAACTCGGTTGATTCTTGCGGAAGACTTAGTCTTTAATTTCGCTCGTTTTTCGCGCTCTCTCGTGTTCTAGGTGTGCTTCAAATATTGAATGATCCCTCTATTTATAGAGTGGAGAGAAGAATAGATCCGTTGGAGACGATCTTCTTCTTTTTCCCTCTTTGTAGTAGCAAACGGCTCTTTTGTGTAGTAGGTACAGTGTCATTTCCCTCCTTTTACGGAAATATGTTGACTGTAGCTTTAGTAGGTGAGACGACACGTGTATGCTTGTCATTTGTCGAGGTGGATGTGGTGGTTGAGACAGAACAAACTTCGAGGCAACTGAAGTTGACTTCTCTCTTCCTCGTACTTGACAACACTGATAGCTTATCAAAAGATTCAGACAGTTCAGAAGACTGTCAGCCGATGCTGAGTCTGATTTTGTATTCAGTAGATAGACAGCTGAGAAGGGTCTACTGAAAATAAGCTCTGAGTCCAGTGAACTACTCCTGCTGAGTTCAGTTCAACTGACTCTCTCGCATATCTTGCTCCTGCCGAGTCCCGTATTCACCGAGTCTTCTACACCGGTGCCGAGGCCGATGAGCTGCGAGCGCCTTGACCGGAGCAGAGTGTCTACCGAGTCCGAAACCTCGGAGACAAATACGAATATAAAGGAATGGTTCACCAATCGGATAGGGTTTTGGGATCTTCAAATCTTCTCAACGGTCGAGCACGAGGCTGCGGCGTGATTTAGTATAGAAGATAGAATCATTTCCCACAAGTATGATCATGCCGAGGATTGAATCATCACCCAACAATTTCCCCCTATTTGATGATGCCAAAACCTATCATCTATGCTAACACTAAACGAGATAGAAACAAAAACTCCTTACAAATATTACGGGTAGGATTAGTGGAGATGTTCCATCGGTTCTAGACTATAAAGCAAACAGGGTAAAACGGAACAATTTCCCCTATTGCAAACAAAACAAGGCTAGCGAGAATCTATCAAAGCAATCGGTGACATGTAATAAAGAGAGTGTGAGCCAAGCAATCACTTCGGTGATTCCGAGTGTTAAAGCATAAAACAAACACGGCCGTATAAACAACAAGTAGTTGTCGAGCCAAAAGCAGATTGTATAAATATAAGAGAAATTCAAGATGTATACAATCTTGCTATGCTAAGAGAATGAGCTAAAGATCTAAGGAGGAGGGCCACTGAACTTCTTGATTCTGTCCATGAATTCTTGAGTCTGATCTTCAGGGAGCGGCACTCCATACATCCTGTATGTGATCTTCCTTAGCTTCAGAAATTCTGCAAAATCAGCAGGCTCATCTTCAGCAAGTTCTTTCTTCGCTGCGGCATGCTTCACTTCTCTTCAATCGTACCAAAGTGTACTGAGTCATCCTGTCTTCTCGGTGGAGGTATGATTCTGGGTCCCGGAACACTGACTTCAATACCTTCAGATATGGCTTTGTCGAGGTATGGGTAGAGTTCAGGTTCAGTAGCGAACATCCATTCCATGTAAGCTTTAATCCTTGTCCTGTTGGACCAGAACCTCCAGAAATAGTTCCTCTTGATGAACTCAATTTTCGCATTTTCCCATCTTTGATTGAGCTGAGCTGGTATCCATTCATCTGTTCTTGGCCATCTTTGAAATTTCGAGTCGCTGGCTTCCCGAATTTCCTGTATCCGTATGGAATATCGGCTTTAGAAGGCACTCTCGGCTGGCCTCCTCTTCGATCCTTTTCATCAGAGCTTCAAGGTCCGCCTTCCAAATTCTATCTCTCGGCGGCTGAATCTGTCTTGCCTCCTCGCCTCGTATAGATATCTGTTCATCGAGATCAAATATGGCTTCGATTTCATCTCCTTGTGTATCGGTGGCTTGCTTCGAGGGGCTTCTTCGATTCGGCGGGGGTACTAGATCTAGATTTGGACGTACCCCCGCCTTTCGGTACTCTTCTGCTTTGCTCCTTTTCCTTTTCTCTGTCCTCTTCATCTCGTTATGATGAGCTTTCTGGAGGCGTCTAGCGGTTTTCTTTCCTCCTCTGGATGGGGCTTTAGTCTTTCCTTTAGCGAGGCTTAGACTTTGGCTTGTTAGGCGCTGCCCGGCCTGCAATTTCTCGGCCGGCCTCTCATCCGCAGCCTATTTGGGCTTCCTCCTCGGCAGATATGTACCTTAATCGCTTTGCTGGAGGGGTTGGAATTTTAAGCTTTTGTTTGCCCTTGCTTTCTTGAACTGGTGGTGGAAGAGGAGCCTCTTCTTCTTCTGAGTCCTCCACCGCCTGTTCAGCGTACTCAGCAACCTCCTTAATAATATCTTTGGGAGTCTGGGTTGCCTGAGTAGTCTGCTGGGGTCCTGAGCCACTTGGGCCGGTTTCAGCTGTGCTCGCAGCGCGAAACACCCGGGGCCTTACCCGGAGTCGAGTCTGAGTTTTCGAGGCCGAGTTTTGCTAATGTCAGCAATAGATTTCTTCTTCTCAGTCCCCTTCTTTCCTTCAGTAGCTGTCCCCTTCAGTAGTATAGAAGGTTTAGTGGGAGTCAGCTTCTCAATACTCTTTTTCTTTCCTTCACTTCCTTCACTTTCTTTCTCAGTACCCTTCTTCTTTCCTTCCCCCTTTTTGGCATCATCAAGTACAGCCGGGGTTGGGATGAGTACCTTCTTCTCTAGCTTCTGATAAATAGTGGACAAGTCGTCCAGTCTGTTATGCACTTTCTCCAATGCTAGATGCAGCTCGTTCCTCTCAGATATGAGTGCGTCCTTGTATGTTGTATAAGAGAGAACGGCTTTTGACTTCAATTCAGCTAGTTTCTCACCGATCTTGTCCTCCACGACCAGTTGAATGAGGTCTAGTCTGTTCTCCATGGCCTGTGCTTGCTCGGTGAATGACTCAGTATGAGCGGACAAGGCGTTCTGAAATTGTTCAAGGAGCTTGGCCTGTCCCTCCTGAATTGTCCTTAGCTGAGTCTGAAACTGCTGTTGTTGCTGGGCCAATGCTTCAGATATGAGAGTGGAGACATCATGGGCAGCTAATGTAGAGATGCTGGATTTCAGCCCCTGAAGCTCAGAGTTGGTGGCCAATGCAGATTTTTGCCACACCTTGTGGACTGCCTTCGCCAATTCCCGATTTTTAACTCCTTGTGCAGTTAGAGCTTTGGCAACTGAACGGGATCTCTTGGCAGATGAGCTGGGCGCTGCCTCGTATATCGACTCGAGCAGGAGCTGAGCAGGCTCTGCTGAGGACGAGACACCAGCCGAAGGCTTCTCCAGCCCAAGGATACCGAGTGGTGCCTGCTTCTTCAGTATGGGTATCCTTGTCCTGTGGATGTCCCTCATCGGGCTTTCCGAGCTCGAATCATCAGGTGGGTCTCGACCGTCGTGGTCGGACCCATCGAGGGCGGCGAGCCACCGCTTGGCGTCAATCAGCAATGATTGCAAGCATGGCTGCCCTTAGATTCTCCATCGTATTGAGGTTCTCAGGCTCTGAATAGCCTATTTCCTCACGCAATCTCAGTTCTTCCAAGTGTAGCTGCTGACAGGAGTAGTGTAGAACAAGGCGTTGAAGCTGAGGCCACTCCTGAAAGCGTAGGATCATATGGAGCCTTGCTGACTTGGCTAGGACGAGCAAATCTGAATGGTCAGCAAGCTCTGGAATGACTCGGATGATCTCTCGGGAAGCTCTAGAGACAATAATTGCTGCTTCCATCCCGAGAGTCTCTTCTGCAGACGCAGAATCTGACTCGATATCAACGAAGTCAGTCTCAGAGTCAGCAGGTGGTAGACTGTTGAGCGGAGGCACAGAGAGAGGGCTATCCAGACGTTGGACTTCTTCGCTTTGGGCTTCAGTAGCCTCTCCCTGTTCCTCTTGAACTTGTTCCTCAGTGGAGACGGCTTTCTCCACTGACTTGGTCTTCTCAGATGAGGAAGACTCATCTACCAACTGTAGTGGCTGAATAGGAGTTGGTTCAGTAGCCACTTCAGTAGTAGTCTCTGGTTCAGCAGGTGTATCCGGTATGGCCTTCCTCAGCCTCTTGGCTGGTGCCTTAGGTGATTTTTCCGGAGGTGTCCTTTTCTTAGGAGTCGCCTGCTGAGGCTTAGATGGCTGAGCTTCTGCGGCCGGTCCTGAACCAATCTGTTGCAGGGCCGCGGACTTGTTGTGAAAGCGGATTTTCTTCACATTAAAATATTCCTTGCCGTCATATGTGATCTGCTCAGCCTCGCAGAAATCCTCGATCATGACTGACAATTTAAGTCCGTAGAGAAGCTTTCCTTTTGCGGTCAGTGTTCGCGTAGCTTTGTCGAACTTGGCTGCCTGAGCCATATATTCGCGAACAAAGAAGTCGGTCCAATTGACTTTCACGCAGTCATAAATCGCCATCATCATATGGATCTTGGGTCGGGAGACCTGATCGAAAGAGCCAGCCTGGCTCGTCAACAGCTGAGTGACGATGTACGCCAGTGCTCTGAACTGCGGTAGCATGGCATTCTTCGGAAATGCTGCTCTGAAGGTTGTGGGCTTGCCACAGAAAACGGAGAGGTATGTGTCGACAACTTCGTCATTGTACCCCAAGGTGCTGACACCTTCAGACGGGAGGTTGAAGCTCTTCTTCAGCGCTTGTTTAATAGACATACGCCCGGTATCCTCGATGCGTCGTCAATGGTGTTAACAGCGAACCTTGCCAGAATGTCTCCTCCAACTGAGTCGGAGTTCAGATATAGTTCCGCCACTTGTCGAGGAAGGAAGAAGGTCGGCTTCCTCGATAGAAGCTCCTCAAGTCCGGATTTCCTCAGATATGTGAAGATCTCGTCTATGTACTCGAGCTCGCACGCGTCGAACTCCATGACTGGTTCGCACCAGATACGGCCCTTGCCTGAGGATTTCCTCTATCTTGTCGGGAGAACCCGCGGATAGACCAGCCATAGTACTGTTACAAGAAATGAATCGACACCGTTTCTTGGATAGAACGATTGCTTTTACAATGCGATCTTGAAAAATATAATAAATACATTAAAAGATATAAGCATACCAATAGATAAAATTCAAGATAAGATTGAGAGTGAAGTTGCAAGTAAGGATTGCGTATGCAGATCTCGGATTTTTCGGAATTTGAAAGTTATGAAGTATGCTAATGGCGGTTTCAAAGATATGATCGAATATATATATCAACTATGAAGATGAACGGTTTTCGATCGAAGGCTGAATTTAAACTTGCTTTATGATATGGACGGTTAAGATTAGAAGTTAAAAAATAGGCAATGATCACAAAAACCGCCTAAGTCAAAGCCAGTTGTAAAATAGCCTAAGTAGTAACTGTGAAAAGACATGCATTAAATGCGTGCAGAGTTTAGCAAGCTTATGTATGGAATGTCGTGCATTAAATGTGAGCCGTTAATAATAAAGACAAACCAAAAGATATTAATGTCATGCTGAATCTTTGTCATAAATGCAAAGTACTGTTGTATTAAATTACTACTCGAGTAGAGATACGCAAACACGTCGCCGAACATAGTAGTCGCCGATACCTCGTGTAGATGGTTTACGTCTCTACGTCTCGAATGTATCGATGCGAGAGTGAACATTCCCCCTTACTGAAATGTCTCTCTCCTGAAACCTCTTACTGACTGGGGTCAGTAGGGTCCAACAGACCTAGCTCTACTGAAAGTTCTCTGAATCTGGATTCAGCTAGAGGCTTGGTCAGTATATCAGCCCGTTGCTTGTCAGTATGGATCTTCTCCATCCCGATATTCTTTTTCTCGACATGGTCATGAATGAAGTGATATCGATGTCCACGTGCTTGCATCTCGTGTGAAGTACGGGGTTTTGAGTGATTGCAATAGCTCGAGTGCTTGTCGCGAGAAAATCGGCACTTCGGTCCGAATGACGTCATAGTCTCTCATTCTTGTCTCGGCCAAAGGATGCGGGCGCAACAACTTCCGGCAGCCATGTATTCGGCTTCGGTAGTCGACGTGGCCACTGAGTCTTGTTTCTTTGAAAACAATGAGATCGACTCTTGCCGCCAAGGAACCGACATGTTCCCGAAGTTGACTTTCGGTCTATTCTACATCCTGCATAGTCGGCATCGAGAATAACCAGTTAGTTCAATATTATCATCATTGGATACCACAAACCCATGTCAGGTGTTCCTCGTAGATAGCGGAGAATCTTCTTTCTTGAGTCCATATGACTCGCTTGGGATTCGCCCGAAATCGAGCACGAACACCTACTGGCTTAAGTTATGTCGGGACGAGTAGCTGTTAGATATAATAAAGAACCAATTATAGCACGGTATTCAGTTTGGTCTACGATACTCCTTCTTTATCAAGATCTATCTTCATATTCGTGTTCATCGGGATCTTGATTGATTTGCCGGATGTGCGCCGAATCTTTTGATGAGGTCTCGAGTGTATTTGCCTTGGTTGATGAACGTTCCCTTTTTAGATTGCTTGACTTGAAAACCAAGGAAGTAGTTCATTTCACCCATCATCGACATCTTGAACTTATCCTTCATCATCTTTTCAAATTGCTGACACATGATGACATTCTTTGATCCGAATATAATGTCATCCACGTAGATCTGCACAAGTAATAAGTCTTCTTCCGGTCGAATGCTGAATAGAGTGCGGTCTCATCGTGCCTTTTCGAAAACCTTTACGAAGAAGAAACTCGAGACGAGGTATCGTACCAAGCCACGGGTTCTTGTTTTAACCCGTATAGAGCCTTTACGAGTCTATATACTTGATGTCCCTGTCGAAAGCCGGGCGGTTGTTCCACATAGACTTCTTCTTTTCAAAGACGCCATTCGAGGAACGCAGACTTCACATCCATTTGATAAACTCCGAATCGTTGATGTGTTGCGTAGGCCGGGGAATAGTCCGATTGCCTCCAATCTTGCAAGCTGGAGCGAACGTCTCATCGAAATCTATCCCTTCGGCTTGACGGTAGCCTTTAGCCACGAGTCTTGCTTTGTTCCTTACTATAACGTTGTTTTCATCTCGCTTGTTTTTGAAGACCCATTTAGTTCCAATAACATGTTGATGCCGGGTCTGTCTACAAGCTCCCATACTTCGTTTCTCGTGAACCGATTCGGCTCCTCCTGCATAGCAATGATCCGATAAGCATCTTTCAAGTACATCCTCAATGGTCCGAGGCTCTTGATGAGACAAGAAGCGGGGAAAATAATGCGCTTTCTCCTTGACAGAATCTGGATCTTGTCTTGACATTTCCTGAAGGATCTCCAATGATTAAATCAGCAGTGTGAGCATCGAGCCACGATCTACGATGTTTCAACTCTTCATCTGAAACTTGTTCAACACGGATAGTAGGTGAGTTAGGCATTTCGGTTGTACTCTTACGAGATTGAAGTAATTCGATAACAAGAGTATGGTCTCTCGAGTCACCGGGTTCAGGGGGCATTCGGCTCGGGAACATTACTAGACGTTCCCCCCCGAGGTGTTGCTCTCGGTAGTGTTGGTCTCGATTACCTCAACGGTTTCTTCATCGACCTGAGTTACCTGGGATTGATTCTGTTCGGGAGAATCAATCTGTTCAGCTACTTGCTCTGCTGGTTGAGATTCAGTAGATTTGTCTTCAGTTTCTTCGTCTGAATCATCATCCCAACATAGCTGAATCTTTTCAGATTTGTCTTTTAAGCTTAGATCCTGTAGCTGCTTACTGATGTCCTCAGATTCAGAATTTGAGTTATTGCTCCTGTCTTCAGTAGCAAACTCGTTAAAAACAACATGAGGGCTTTCCTCCACGCAAAGAGTCCGATAGTTGAATGCTCACGAAAGCTTTTCTTGACCCGAGAGTATCCTAAGAATACTCCACGATCCGACTTGCTATCAAAAGTCTTCAGCTGATCTTTCCCATTATTGTGGATAAAGCATGAACAACCAAAAATATGGAAATAAGATAGAGAAGGCTTCCTGCCGTTCCATAGTTCATATGGTGTCCGCTTATGCTGCTTTGTCAGTAGAGATCTATTCTGAGTATAACATGCAGTATCAGTAGCTTCTGCCCAGAATTTAGTTGGGAGTCCTGAGTCTGCGAGTAGAGTCCTAGCTGCCTCTTTTAGAGTTATGTTCTTTCGTTCAGCAACTCCATTCTGCTGAGGTGTGCGTGCAGCTGAAGTCTCATGCTTTATTCCTTCTGCTTTGCAGAACTCCTCTACCATGGAATTAAGGAACTCAGTTCCTCTGTCTGAACGTATTTTTCTGATCTTGGTGTTCTTCTCGACACTGAGCTTTTTCAGAAGCGTTGGTAACTCTGTTTTGACGTCAGACTTGTTGGCAATGAATATGACCCATGTGTAGCGCGAGTAGTCATCTATGACCACTAATGCATATTTTCTACCTCTGATCGTCACTGGGGAGACTGGACCGAACAAATCCATATGTAGAAGCTGAAGCATTCCATCAGTGGAAGGAGATGGAACTGTTGGATTTTGATTCCTTGTTTGCTTTCCCTTCAGACATGCTTTACACTAAGTGTCTTTGCTGAATACTTCATTCGGCAGTCCCCTTGCTAGAGTGTCTCTTGCAAGCTTGTTGAGCGTCTTAAAGTTGAGATGGCTGAGTCTTACGTGCCATAGCCACCCCGTGCGGTTGTCATTCTTCGCCAATAAGCAAGCTTCGAGTTCGCTGAGTTCCGATCGACCACATATATGTTCTTTCTGCGCGAACCCGATAACACTTGTTTTCCCTGTGGATTTATCAATAACATCACAGAAACCAGCGTCAAATAACACTCTATTTGAGTTATCACAAAATTGACTAACGAGAGAGAAGATTATGTCAAGTCCTTCAACATATGATACTCTTGGAACGTTGGCGTTCCTATGCTTGAGTGTTCCATATCCTCCGGTATAGCCTTTTGCATTGTCTCCGAACTCACTCGGGTCCTTCTTCGGTGATATAATTCTTGATGAGACTCCTTTGGTATGTCATGTGTCTTGAGCATCCGCTGTCCACATACCATGGGTCTTTACGCACCTGCAAAAAGCAATTATATTCGGGTACCCTTTATTTTTGATTTTGGGTCCTTAGATGTTAGTTTTAGTAACCGAAATCTGTCTAACAACCCCGGTGGTTTCGGACATTTTCTTTCCACCGGAGTCAACATATCGACCACTCGGATGGTCACGGTGACTTACGAGGCTTCGAGGTTCAGGAGTCCCGATCTTCGAGTTGGTGGACCGCCGACCTTTGCCTTACGTGCGACCTTTTTCTTCTTCGACTTTTGGAGCCTCTTCGGACTATAGGTTCATAATAATATGATCCATGCGAGCGAGGATGCGTCGGCTTCGGATGTCCATACCTGATCCGCCAAGTTTGATTTTTGGTTCCCTCTTGGTCGACCCGGGGTTTCTTGGCATTGATCTTCTTGTCGGAATGCTGATGTGTGGGATGAGGTGCTTTCATCTTCTCGTTTGTTCTTTGCTAGGGGGTTCAGTATATCTACGTTGATAGTCTCCCCTCGAACAAATCTATCAGCAAGCCGTACTTCTGAGTGTACTGGGGCAGATGAGGAAGCTCCTAGACTGAATCCAAGTCCTTCCTTGCAGTGCTTTGGCTTATTGCTTGCTAGCATAGCCTCCAATTTCTTCTCTGCGCCCATATACCTCTCAATCATCAGGTTCCTCCAGACATTATCACTTTTCTTCAGTGCGTCGTGCTCGGTCTGAAGTCCTGACAGTTCTTGCTTCGATGAGACTCGGTTCGGTATCTTTCGAGTCAAGTCATTGGTCAAGCCGAAATCCGATCTTCTTGATGCTTGAGACTTGGCCATCAGAGAGTTAATCTCCTCCCTGAGTCTCAACACAAGTCCTTCGGCCTCAGTAACAACCTGACTCTCCTGAGAAAGTCTCTGATTCTCCACTTTCAGGGTATCCAACTCCTGAAGAGTCTTACTGAGCTGCAGACTCATCTGAATTTGTTCATCTAGTAGATCTTCATATGCGGTCGAGATGTCCAAATTCCCATCTGCACCTGAAATAGTGTCGTGTGTGCAGTGTGAAGAGGAGTTAACTGGTTCATGAGAATTTACCTCATCCTCTTCGCCTGCCATCATGCACATTTCAGTTGATTCATTTGCTTCATGCTCTAAGGCCATGAAAGTTGCTTCATCGTCAGATGAATCCATAAAGGAGTCGATCTCTTCTGAGTCGTCTGAGATTTCGCCAGCTATGTAGGATTGTCTTTTTTGGGCGAATTTCTCTCTCCTTGCCTTGCGTGCTGCGCGTTCAACACTACTGAGCTCAGGACAATCATACTGATAATGTCCCGGCTTCTAGCAGTTGTAGCAAGTGATGACTTTTTCTTCTTTGGTTGCACTATCCCTTGAGGGTGCTGAGTCATCTTTCTTTCTGCATTCAGAAGATTGAGTATCAGGAGCGCGTTTAGGTGTATATTCTGACTTACCTTTTGTATCTCGGTATGCTTTGGTCAGTTTTCTACGCCTTTCTTTCTCCTTCTGATACTTCACTACGAGCAGCGCGTACTTCTGAGCTAGACTTCCTTCTTGTAGGTCAGTGAGTGAAGGCTCAGTCTTACTCGTCGTCTTGCTCGTAGCGGGAGATGCTGTGCTTACTGTAGCTTTGAAAGCATGGTCAATCTTCGTATCAGCTTCAGCTCTCAGCTTTCTTTGAAGTCTGTCGAACTCATACTCCTCTGCCTGTAATTCTGAAAAGATATGGCCAGGAGACACAGCATCTAAATCAGAATGTCGCAATAAAGTGGCAAAAGGTGTCCAGTGTCCGTCCGACAGTGCCCTCAGAATCTTCAGATTCATCTCTCGGTTGCTGAATGTCTTTCCCAGCCCATTGATAGAATTCATCAGATTGGTAAATCTGATGATTAGATCTTCGATTTTGTACCCGGGCATGAGAGACAAGCTTTCCGGCTTTTGGAGTTCCAGCGCTAATTTGTTGGCTTTAATCTTCTGAGTCCCTCGACTCAGTAGCGCAAGAGCATCCCGAGTTCTTTAGCGAGTCTTGCATTCCACGAACCCCGCCAAGATAAGAATCACTAAGGGTGGTTAGTATAGCATTCCTGGCGACTCGATCTAGATTGTGAAGCTTCTTCTCTTCAGGAGTGAAGAGACTTCTGTCTTTGGGGATCTTCTTCCCAGTCACCATTCCTCCTCCTTGAGCTTGGTCCTGAGTCACGACACTATCAATCATAGGAACGATAGGTCCATCTTCAAGCACTTCGATCATCTTCGTCATGGAGGGATGTCAGATGAGCTTCCATCCTGACTCGCCATACTCCGTAGTTCTCCACCGAGAACATAGGTACCATCCTTATACCTGACATATCAGCCATGAAGAATAATGATATGAATGTAGAGTGATATGCAGTGAAAAACGCTTTCCCTCGGATCCGTTCGAATAGACCAGTCTCAAATATAACAAGAGTCAAAGAACTCCTGCTCTGATACCAATTGTTGGTCCCGTGAGCGAGTTCAGGTGTAGAGGGGGGGGGGTGAATACACCTGAATCCAAATTTCTCAACTTTCGAACACGAACAGTACTATTCGGGAAGGTGCCGTCTGAAATAGTTCGGCGAGACTGCACAACCGTTTCGAATCGTGTTAAAGGCTAAAAGAGTACTGACTCAGCTGAGATTTGCTAACTGACTAGGTCAGAATTCAGTATCGATCAGTGAGAGTTCAGTGTGCGGAATTGTGTAGTGCCAAATCAGTTTTAATGAGGAAAACGTTTTATGCAAGTCTCAGTTCAGTAGATAAGAAGTTCAGAATACTGAGACAGTTAAATCGATTTTAAATATGATGTTCAGTATGCACAGTAAAACCAATGAAACATTAAGTAAACGACACAGATATTTTTAAAGTGGTTCGGATATCAACAATCCTACGTCCACTGTCCCGATAGATCAGGAGGCTATTTATTATACTGAGTTAGTCTCAGTCAGCTTGTACACTGGACAAAGTCGTGGCTTGGGGATTATACTGAGCAAGTCCCAGTTTACAATTCTATCAAACTTTAAGTATTTGACAAACTTCTCCAACAATGAAGGAGTCCTTATACAATAAGGATTGGGTTCAAATGTGAACTCCTTCGTCTAAGCTATGGATATAACAAGTGAGCTTAGGGTTAGAGGGATAAGGAACGAGAATGTAGCTATCTAGAGCGACGAACAGCTGAGGGTTTAGCTATAGGTTCGTGTCAGTCGCTTGGATACTAGAAGCTTATGTCGGTTCAGCTTGGTTCCTTTCGAGCTGGATGTAGTCTTTTGCCGGAGATAACTCGGTTGATTCTTGCGAAAGACTTACTCGTTAATTTCGCTCGTTTTTCGCGCTCTCTCGTGTTCTAGGTGTGCTTCAAATCTTA
Organism: Lavandula angustifolia; assembly: GCA_028984105.1. Taxonomy (NCBI): domain Eukaryota; kingdom Viridiplantae; phylum Streptophyta; class Magnoliopsida; order Lamiales; family Lamiaceae; genus Lavandula; species Lavandula angustifolia. The sequence continues at coordinate 28,150,901 of CM054813.1, forward strand.
AATGATCCCTCTATTTATAGAGTGGAGAGAAGAATAGATCCGTTGGAGACGATCTTCTTCTTTTTCCCTCTTTGTGGTAGCAAACGGCTCTTTTGTGTAGTAGGTACAGTGTCCTTTCCCTCCTTTTACGGAAATATGTTGACTGTAGCTTTAGTAGGTGAGACGACACGTGTATGCTTGTCATTTGTCGAGGTGGATGTGGTGGTTGAGACAGAACAAACTTCGAGGCAACTGAAGTTGACTTCTCTCTTCCTCGTACTTGACAACACCGATAGCTTATCAAAAGATTCGGACAGTTCGAGAAAGCGTCGGCCCGATCTTGAGTCCGATTTTGTATTCGGTAGATAGACAGTGAGAAGGGTCTACGAAAATCAGCTACGAGTCCAGGTGAACTACTCCTGCCGAGTTCGGTTCAACCGACTCTCTCGATATCTTGCTCTCCCCGAGTCCAAGTATTCACCGAGTCTTCTACACCGGTGCCGAGGCCGATGAGCTACCGGCGCCTTGACCGGAGCAGAGTGTCTACCGAGTCCGAAACCTCGGAGACAAATACGAATACAAAGGAATGGTTCACAAATCAGATAGGGTTTTGGGATCTTCAAATCTTCTCAACAGTCAGAGCACGAGGCTACTGAGCGTGATTCACTATAGAAGATAGAATCATTTCCCACAAGTATGATCATGCTGAGGATTGAATCATCACCCAACATTGTTACTGAGAACAGGAAAGGAACAGAACCAAATACTGAGGATGTCAGCAGCAAGCTACAGGATCTCGGACTAAATGATAAAGAGGAAAAGATCCAACATTGTTGGGATGATGAGTCAGACGATGAAGAAATTCAGACTCAGCCAACAAGCAATGTAGCTGACCTAGTTGATTCTCCCGAACAGAATCAACAACAGGTAACAACGGTCGATGAGGAAGCCCCTGTGGTAACTGAGACCTCTACTGAGAATATAAACTCAGGGGGAACGATTGATGTTCCTGAGCTAAATGCCCTTGAACCTGGAAACTCAGTAGATCCTAACCTTCTTACTGAATTGCTTCAGTCACAGAACAGTACTACTGAAATGTCTAATACTCCTATTGATTGTGCAGAAGTAGTATGAGAAGAAGAAGCCCGACTCAGGCGTTCGTGGCTCGATGCTCATTCTTCAGATCTTATCATTGGAGATCCTTCAGCAACTATAAGGACAAGATCAAGATTAAGTCAAGGCGAAAGCTCACTTTACTTTTGTTTTCTGTCTACAGATGAACCTCAATCGATAGAGGATGCACTCAAAGATGTTGATTGGGTCATTGCTATGCAAGAAGAGCTAAACCAGTTCGTCAGAAATGAAGTATGGGAGCCTGTTGACAGACCTAGACATTAGCACGTAATCGGTACTAAGTGGGTCTTCAAGAACAAGCGAGATGAAAACAACGTCATTGTCAGAAATAAAGCTCGACTAGTTGCAAAAGGTTACAGTCAAGCAGAAGGAATCGACTTCGATGAAACGTTCGCTTCTAGTCGCCAGATTGGAAGCCATTCGTCTTTTCCTAGCATATGCAACACATCAAAGATTCAAAGTATATCAGATAGATGTGAAGTCAGCTTTTCTGAACGGCGTACTGAAGAAAGAAGTCTATGTTGAACAACCACCTGGCTTTCAGTAAGGTCCAACAACTGGCTTTCAGCAGGGACATCAGGTGTACAGACTCAAGAAGGCTCTGTATGGGTTAAAACAAGCACCCAGGGCTTGGTACGATACCCTATCAGACTTTCTACTTCAGAAAGGTTTTCAGAAGGGGACAGTAGATTGCACCCTATTCAGCATAAAGTCAGAAGATGACATTCTACTGGTGTAAATCTACGTGGACGACATCATTTTCGGCTGCATAAACGAGACAATATGCTAGCAGTTCGAGAAGATGATGAAAGAGAAATTCGAGATGTCCATGATGGGAGAGATGAACTATTTCCTTGGTTTTCAAGTGAAGCAATCACCTGAAGGAATCTTCATCAATCAAGCCAAATACACTCGAGATCTTCTCAAAAGATTCGGTTGCGACTCCAGCAAGCCAGTCAAGATCCCCATGAACACAAACTTTAAAATCGATCTAGACAATGAGGGAGCTTCTGTTAACTCTACTGATTATAGAGCTATTATTGGTTCTTTATTATATTTAACAGCTAGCCGACCTGATATAACTTATGCTGTAGGTGTATGTGCAAGATTTCAGGCGAATCTCAAGCGAAGCATTTAGACTCAGCGAAGAAGATTCTGCGATATCTAAGAGGAACACCTGACGCTGGGTTATGGTATCCTGCTGATGATAATCTAATACTAACAGGTTATTCTGATGTTGATTATGCAGGATGCATGATAGATCAAAAATCAACTTCCGGAACATGTCAGTTCCTAGGCAGCAAGCTGATATCTTGGTTCTCAAAGAAACAACACTCGGTAGCAACGTCCACTACTGAAGCTGAGTACATGGCTGCAGGGAGTTGCTGTGCCTAGATCCTTTGGCTTCGGCAACAACTGAGAGATTATGGTATTATTCAGAATGAAGTGCCCATCTACTGCGACTCCACAAGTGCTATCGCTATAACTCAGAACCCAGTTCTTCATACGAGATGCAAGCACGTGGATATCCGACACCACTTCATTCGAGACCATGTCGAAAAGAAGGATATCAGGATGGAGAAAATCCATACTGACAAGTAAAGGGCAGATATACTGACCAAGCCACTAGCTGAGAACAGGTTCAGAGAACTATCAGTTGAGCTATGTCTACTGGATCTTACTGAGATGCGTCAGTAGATGCCAACTACTGAGAAAATCATTGTTCAACAATTGATAACAATTGGTATCTGCATAAGGAATCAGTACGACAGGTCAGGAAACACTGTACAATGATTCAGTTGGGAGAATCATGTTGTACACAGCAAGGGGGAACATGGTCATCAGCACGACATCCATCCTCCTGATACATAACGGTAACCAGCTGATAAGTTCAGCTGAAGAGGTTTGCGTAATATTTTCACATATTTCTTTTAAGGCATGCTCACATTTAATGCATCAGTCGCTTACATTCAGTCGTTAATGTGCATTTAATTCTCACCATTTAATGAGTTTAAGGAATGGTCAGTAGGACGCTTCTCCTGAGTAATTAATGCTGTCTGTCGCGCATTTAATGCATGTCTTCTCACTTACCTTTATTACGTAAATCTATGTCATAGGCGGCTATAGTAATCATTCCTTTTATAACATTCAATCTTAGCTGTCCATAGTTTTTGAAAGATTAAAACTGAGCCGTTGATTTATAACTAACAATCAACTAATATACACAAAATCTTTCGAACGCTATCGACTCCTCACTTTTCGCCATTTTCATAACTTAAGAGCTTTACTTGCGAATCAGTTGCATTCCTCAATCTCCATTTAACTGCTTTGCTGTATCTCCTTCAAGCTCTATTAAATGGTAATGTATTACAATCTGCTGATAGCTACTAACTTACTCTATTTTCAGGTGCTAATGATTTGTTTTGCAAATTTCAATGGCGGTAGTACAGACACCCGAAAAGATAGTTGAGATCATGACCATTCGTATCCAGTTTGAGCCCACAATGGCATTCCGGTAAGTGGAGTTGTCATATCTTGAGCCTATGTTTGACGCCCTGGAGAGGTCAGGGCTGGCGACGTTCGTGACGAAGCATCCCCGTGCTCATCTGCCGAGGCAAGTGGCGGAGGCATATTATAACTGGAATTCTTTGGCTTCTGGAGGAGAAGAAGCGTCTTTCCGTTACACCAGAGAGGTCGCTCCGAACTCTTGGAGGGAGACTCAGCACACATTCAATATCTCAGATGCTCTTGTGCTCGCATTCAACCTTCCAATTGACGGTATCTCCCATATTGGATATAAGGAGAGGGAGATAAATGACTATGTCCAGAAATTCTGTGGACGCAGCGACATAGTGTTCAAGACTGCGTTGCCAAGGAATCTGCTTCTACCTCAGTACAGAGGTCTAGCGTATGTGGTATCCCACATCTTGACGAGCTCAGCTGGATCGTATGATCAGCTTTCTAAGCCAAGGATCCAACTCATGATGGTGATCGATGATAGGGTACAGGTGAACTGGGCCGATTATTACACGACTCAGCTGAAAGCCCAGGTACAGAAGTTCACCTCACTGCCTACTGGTGAGAGGCGGTTGACCAGTACAGGCAAGCTCCTATTCGGCACGAAGATGTCAGTGCTGATAGAGAGCGTGGTTCAAAGGAATTCAGCCTTTGAGGACTCCAAAGCTTATGATACTAAGCTAATTAAGTTTAAGACTAAAGCTGCAACCGAGAAGTCCATTGGCAAAGGGCCGCCGGAGCCGAAGAGAGCAGCTCCTGCCCTGCACGCTCATATCGAAGTTTCTAAGAGGAGGATACTCAATAAGCCACGACCTACTGAGGTCACTGTGGCTCAGCCACTGACAGTAGTTGAGCAAGCTCCTCCTCCACCTCAAGAAGAGCCACTCTTGGATTCTGATACTGGGATAGAAGGAGCCACTATTAAAGATAAGGTCCAAGTAATAAGCTCTGAGGAGACCGAGTCGGAGGTTGGAGAACCGACTGCGGAAGGGGCTACTGAGTGGACGACGACTGATATCACTCGTCTACGTGCTTCAGCTGAGATTCAGAGAGATATACCCGAAATAGCTGAGCATGCAGACCTAGTCGAGATTGCTATAAGGACAAGGGTGCAGATGCTTCTAAGGTTCTTGAACTGGGACATACTGATAGATTTTGCCAAGAACCAGTCACTCATTGAAATGTTGACAGAGGAGCAGGAACTTCAAGCTGAAATTGGTTTCGGGGAGTCAGTTGATGTGGCGTCCTTCGAAGACCTTAGGGCTGCAATGCTATACTTGCTGAGTTTGAGAGATGCAGCTCCAGCTGACACTGCCCCGCCTCCATCTCCACCTGCTGATGAGGGTGATGATGAGGATAAAAATCAGGAGATGGAAGGCTCATCCAAAGATGCAGACCAGGGAGGCTCTGCTAAGGGACAAACTCCCCATGAGAAGAGCCCAACACCACCTAAAGCTACATCTGGTGAGGCTCCGAGTGCTCCAAAGTACAGTCGGGAGCAACTCATTACATTTTCTGAGCAGAGGCTCGGAACCAGCTCATATCAGATACAACCTATTGGTTCCGTGTCCTCAAAGTCTGTAACAGGGCGATCAGGAGCCAGGGCGAAAAGAACAGACTTCTCGCCAAAGACGTGCACATCAAGTGGGAGAAATACACTAAGGCGCAGAACGAAAGCATAGACAGACTGGCCGCCGGCATCTCTACTCCTCAAGTGGCTCCACAGCCTGATTTTAAAGAGATGATCGAGCAGGCATTAATTGCTCAGAAGGCCGACCTTTCAGCCCAGAGTCAGCAGTTGCTCCAAGCTCAACATAAATCATTTACTGAGCAGCTGACTCGGGCCATGCAGACTGTCCAGACTCAGATTGATGAAATGAACAAATTGGCCACTAGCAGCCTTCAAACTGCTATAAAACAACAGGCTGAGGCCTTGAAAGAAATCCAGAAGGAGATGAAGGAATCCAATGATCAGGCTCTGCGGAAGCTCCGTAAGGAGTCAGCCGCTCAACTGAAAACCTTTAGAGCTGATCAAGAGAAGGACTGGGAGGCATACTGAGATCTTGTTAAAGATTTCGAAGCCACGGTCTCCCAAATCAAGGACTCAATGCATAATTTGGAGAAAGACGTGACAGCTATCCGCACTTCCCTGGCGAACATTGCTGATGCCAAAAAGGGGGAAGGTGTTGTAAAAGATGAACCTCTAACGGATACAGCTGACGTTCAGATCGTCGAGGGACAAGCCCAGGAGGCAGGACCCTCCACAGCGGCAAAGCCCTCAGCCGTAGAGACTTAGGGGGAAATGGCTCCGGAGGCAGGACCCTCTACTTAGGATAAAGATACATCTTCTGAGGTCCTCCTTCTCGAATTCCCTTTACAGCCTACCCCCATCTCATCTTCTGCTGCACATATTGACGAAGTGGCTAAGTTTCTGGAAGAGCCAGCAGAAGAAGAAGAGTCTGAACAGATGCCGCAGCAAAGGCCGGGGAAGGAGACAGCAACTGAATCCACTCCTCCTTCCTCCCCGGTTAAGAAGTTCAAGTCTAAAGCGGAACAGGAGGCATATGACCTCCAGATTGCCCAGCAGCTGCAAGATCAGCTTGATCATGAACGCCAATTAGAAGAGGCAGCTGAGGCAGCAGAGGCAGCGAAAAAGCCTAAGGGCAAAGCTGTCAGGGGCAGAGGAAAGAAGAAGATAGATTCAGTCGAAGAGTAGAAGAAGAAAGCTCAGGAAGCATTTGCTAAGGCTCTTCCGACTGAGGTCCAAGCTACTACTCAGAGTACTCTCACATCTACTCTTACACCTGAGCAGGTAGCGAAGGATCAAGCTTTGTGGGAGGCGACGCTGCAAGGTCTGAGCTCAAGGCATGTAGATGCCACAGCAGCCGCGCTCCGGGAGAAGAAAAAGGTGGCTGACTTGGCTATTATGCACAAGTTATCACTCAAGCCAGCAGTTGATCCGAGAAGACAGATTCCCAGAGGATCCAAGTTTGTCAGAGGCCCACTTGTTAAGAAGCTTCCAGTGCCTCATGTGGATAAATGGGTACCTGCTGACATGAATGAACAATGGGAAGAGATAAAAGAGAATTTCATCAAGGCGTACTATGTATGGCGCATCTACCCACTGGACTGCCCAATCGATCAGCTCTTTGATGAGCTTGTGACCAGATTTGACTTCAAATTCCGAGATCGACTGAGGGAGATTATGGAGCCGCAAAACATACCCTTCCGTGCACCAGCCTTCAGGCGCATTCCTCCGCCAAGAACGACTCGAGGAGTGCTGATCACGAAGGAATTTGAGAGGGAAGTGGAGGAGACCGCATACTCTCTTGGATTGTTGCCTAACTATCCTGATCAGTACGAGGAGATCCAGGCGATCAGAACCAGAGTTTACAAGTATTACTATCTGGACCCTCCTTCAGAGAGATCTACTGATTTCAAGAAGAAGACTCAGCGTTTCAGGCAGCAGCAGTGATCTTTTTGTTTTTGCTATCTTCTGTAATAGCTGTAGGGACATGTACTTTGTTGATCCATTTATAATAGTTCCTATTGTTTGCTAGACAATCACTCATTGTCTTTCAGCTTTTTAGCTTTATGTTATCACGACTGATCACTAAGTGATCTGACACACACTCACAATCAGTTTCTCTGATTTTTCCTTTCTCTCGCATGCTGAAGTTTCATTATGCTTATCAGTTTTTCCTCAGATGTTTTAAGGGGAAATTGTTGTCAGTAGGTCAGTATCCTTTATAGATGTTAGAGTATAGAGGTTTTGGCATCATCAATTAGGGGGAAATTGTTGGATATGAGTCAGTAGATGATACTCAGTTGTTCTATGGTTAAAAGACTATTGGGGGAAATCATAGTAGTACTATGGAATTGAAGATCCCAAAACCGAGCTGATATCAGTAGATTAGTGTGTCGTTAGGATTAGCTGATGTATAGGTTAGACTTGATGTAATCGTTTATTATTTTGTCTAAAGTCCTGTACGGGGTAGTTGTTAAACTGATCTTCTGCTGAAGATACTTTTCAGAACCCCACGTCATCAATGTAATCGCTTGCGTTCTTCGTCAGTAGCTGAATCCTAGACTCAGTTGAAGACAGCGCAACAGCTGACCCGACCTCAGTAGAAGTCGATATCAGCTGATGGTCATCAGTAGAAGAACCTTTGTAAGCCCAGTACCTTCGCAGTCGACCAACTGACCCTCAGAAGTTTACTCTATCAGTCAGACGACTCAGCCGAAGAAGACATAGACGTATTCAGTCTATTGTACCCGACAGAAAGCGACCCAGCACTTAAAGTCTTTTCAAAAAGTTGAGTAGAAGACATACGAGGTTGTTGAACGGTCAACTCTGACATTCTCACCAACCACAAACCTCGACCAATGAGAAGCCGACAACGCTTATCTGCTCTGCACAGTAAAGCGGCTCTCATGTACAGTGCATTAACTGCCCTGCTGCAACAAGCTCGAAATTATGGTCGTTTTCTTTGGAGGCTTGTGACACATGGCATCGTCGTCTCCAACGGACATATGCCATAGCTCACAGCTATAAATAGAGAAGTTTTTGAAGCTCCGCGCTCACGGAATAAACGGAACTCACAAGGGAAATTACTCAAGCTCAAACACTCTAGCATTCTTAAAGATCATCCAGCGAAGAACTAGCATTCAGAGATTATCCTTTTAGTTCTTCTCTCTAGAGTTCATTTGATTCCCTTCTTCTCTAGACTAAGCTCACTGTTCTATCTATAGCTTAGATTCGAAGGAGTTCACCTTCAGTGAATTGTTCTTATTGTAAGAACTCCTTCTAGTTGGAGATTATTCCCTCCCTTCTAAACTTAGGTTTGGATTGTAAAGTCGCTAAGGACTATAACTTAGAAGTGACTGTCCTGTGTACAGTATCCTTGCTAAGACTTGCTCAGATTAATCAACAAGTTCTCCTGCTTAGTTCAGGACCGTGGACGTAGGATTTTGATATCCGAACCACGTTAATTGCTTGTGTATTTACTGTTTTATTGCATTGCATACAACTGACTTCCAAATCATCAGCTTGCATAAAATGTATTTAAAAGCGCATAGCTAAAAGATCTTAATTTGCGAAAACACGTTTTCAAAAGAGACGAACTCCGGGCCCCACACTTATCCGCACAACAGTCTCCGACTGAGTCTCGAAGTACTGACAAAAGTCAGTCGAAGAGCTCAGCAGCTGACTCAAGCTCTGACCCGTGATCGAAGGTATATTTGGCACTTTTCATCAGTTGCACTAAACAGCTGAAGCTGACCTTCACTGAGAAAAAGAAACTGTAATCAGGTGTATTCACCCCCCCCCTACACCTGATACTCGTCTCCGGACCAACAGTTTTTCACTATTTACTATTTTGCCTCCAATTTCAATTTACCTACTACTTACAAATTCACCGCCAATTTCAATTTTCCACTATTTATGAATTTGCCATTCAAATTACCCTTTTTCCAAAAAAATAGTAATCCAATTTTTCACTATTTGGGAATTTGACACCAATTTCAAATTTTCCACTATTTATAAATTTGCCACAAATTTCAAATTTTCACTATTTACGATTTTTCTACTCAAATTTGAATTTTCCCAAAAAAAATTCAATTTTTCACTATTTAAAAGATAAATAGTGTGTTATTAAATACCCATAATAAGTTATTTTAATTAATTTAATTTTCTGAAATTAAATCCACTGTGAAATTATCATTTTCTTAAATAACAACTAATCTATTACTATAGAATATTAGTTTTATATATAATTATAAATATATTATTTTAATAATTTTATTTGTAATATGGTTTACTAAAGATAATTATATGTTCATTTTATTAACATATTATTTTATATATAATGAACATATGTTTAACTAATATATTAATATAATAGCTGCCGAGTGGCTTTTTTTTACAATCAATTGCAAAATTTCTGTTATTTACGATTTTGCTATCAATCTCAATTTTTCTACTATTTACGATTTTGCCACCATTTTCAATTTACACACTTCCACTATTTATGAATTTGCTACTCAAATTACCATTTTTCCAAAAAAACAATAATTCAATTTTTCACTATTTGCAAATTTGCCACCTATTTCAAATTTTCCACTATTTATAAATTTGCCACAAATTTTAAATTTTCACTATTTAGGATTTTGCTACTCAAATTTGAATTTTCCAAAAAAAAATTCAATTTTCCACTATTTAAATAGTGTTATTAAATACCCATAATAAGTTATTTTAATTCATATAATTTTCTGGAATTAAATCTACTGTGAAATTATCATTTTGTCAAATAACAATTAATTGAATCATCAAACTTCACAGATTGGATAGCAGGGTAAACATGTTTATTTAAGAGACAACAAAATAATCAACAATGCTGACTTTCTACAAGAGCGAGCTATTTTGGCACAATATAGTCGAATCCGTCAACCAATATGTAATATCATTAAGTGAAGGAGAATGCCAAACATATTTAAGCTGAGATACTATATGCAAATCTAAAGGATACAATTTCTTATTCCAGAACATCCACACACCAGAATTCTTAAAACAATTAAATGCTCTGGAATACTTAATCACGAGCTATTTTTGAAAGTGAGAACTCCAGTGATGCTTCTCCGGAACATCGATCACACTAATGGTTTATGCAACGACACTAGGTTGGTAATTACCAGACTTGGTAGTCATGTACTCAAAGCAAAAATACTCACCGGCCGAAACACTTGAGATAATGTTTTGATTCCAAAAATAACATTGACACCATCCGATGAAAGACTGCCGTTCAAAGTAACAAATCGCAGAGGATTGAAGATCTTAATATGTGACAATGAAGCCGTCAACCGTACATCCAGCACGAACGTAGCATTCAAAGAAGTCTATCAAAATATATAAAAAAGAGATTAAATTTCAATGTATATTAGCTTGCAAATTTTTTGTATTACCCTAATCATTTTAAGATTACAACTACTGTTCACTATTTCGTACATATTAACAAAAAAATTGTACATATAATCTTTAGTTACAAGATATTTATTATTTTATTGTGTTTAATTCATTTTTTTCTATAAATTATAAAAAAATATATGCAATTTCCCACTTATTTATTCGAAGTCCCTGTTGAATGAGGAAAAAAAACCCCAAAAATTTATGTCAAACAATATAACTAAAATAATCAATATTTGTTTTACCCGTACGTATCACGAGTACTGCACTAGTAAAACCGTTACAAGTTACTAAATTTATATTTCATCTTTATTTAATTACCGAAACAATATATTTCATTTTCAATGAAGGAGTTTAAACTAAATTCCTAAATTTACGGTGCATGATTTTTTAAAAGTGGGTTCCGATGAACCAATATGATCCCTGAAAATTGTTGAAGGTTGCCTTCGTCAAGAGATACTACTGGTGGAAAATGTTCGATGATGCACCTGTTGATGAAATCTTCCACAATTGGGCAGTAAACATGATCTTTCTTTTTTCAACAGAATCCTGGGGTATGCTCGCAAAGCCAAAGTACAAATTAAGGCCTAGAGAACGTCAGTTTCAGCCGCTTGTCCTGAGCATGGGCGGATCCAAGGGGGGCGGGTGGGTGCGACCGCCCCCTCCTCCGCCCCGAATTTTTGTGCAATACTACGAGTTATCTTTTATTTTTAGTAATTTTTATACTTGTTCCAATTAAATTTTCGAATTCGCCCCCCTGAAATTTTTAAATTTGTTACCCTCACTTTGAAAAATTTTAAAAAATGTATATTAAGTGTCACATATTTTAGTGGAGGTGTAGATTTTGAGTTTGGATACCTAGTTTGGTAGAGTCAACTTATATAACTTGAGCCAATTAATATACTATTCTTTTTGTTTAATGCAATTAATATACTATGTTTGTATTTTCCTTTTTCATGTACTTACTGATATAAAAATAAAAACATTTGAAATATAAATAAACTATCATTTAAATACTTATTAATTCCTCAGTTAGATATTGTTATTCTTCATAATTTTCTCTAACTAAATTTAGAGTGATGTCAAAATAGGATTGTGTACTATATTTTTCGTATAAATATAAAAATATATGAGTTATTAATGAAAGAAGAATATAATCCTTAAATAAGCCATAAAGAATAAGTATAATTGGATTTAAGTAGAAAAATGTGCTAAATTTTTTTTTTCGGGGGCTCCGCCCCCGAACCCCATACAAAGAAAACTCAAACCCCGATAAATTTCGCTTCCCTTAACTGAAAATCCTGGATCTGCCCCTGATCCTGAGAGGTGGAAGCTTGGCTCACGCTAAGTTACAAGAAGAACTCTTGGATACTGCTGCAGAGATGAATATAGCCAAAAGAGATGACTTCGATGCTGAGGGATGCTATTCATGCTCAGTATGGGATTCAACCTGTCGGTCCTCTGGTGGCATCCTTCTTGAGACCTTAAGGAAAGTCAAGTAAGAACCTTTTTCTAATCTTCTGACTTCATGTAGTATCCTTTCTCAGGGTACTTGTAACTTGTCCTATTCTAGTAAAATCTCCTTACTTTCTGTCAATTCTTGATGACAATATATCTCTGTCTAGGATCGTATTATCTTATGCTTCAATTAATTTCTCTAATCTAACGTTGTACTCATCTTATATTCACTGATCACATTCTAAGTGATCTATTTATTCTATAGTTAGTAAGTGTTTTCACATCATAAAAAGGGGAAATTATTGGAATATGATTTTAATAAGGCAAATTAGACAGTTTAGTCCCCAAATTATAATTGTTTTGTCAATTTTGTCCCTTATTTATTTTTTTAGTTAATTGATCATCAAATTATAAAAAGTTTGGATTAATTAGTTTTCTGTTAAATTTTTTGTTAGTCAACCATTAGCGAATAATTTTTAAAAGACATTTTCGGTATAATTTTATTAAGGACCAAAACATCCAATACTAAATGATTGAGAATCAATAATTTTTAAAGGCATTTTCGGTATAATTTATTAAGGATCAAAACATCTAATACTAAAAGATTGAGGACTTTTTTAAGAATTTTAATTTGTTAAAAATAAAAAAGATTTTAGTCATTGTGATTTTTTTAAGGACCAACTACACCAATTATAATATATTTGAGGATCATAATCGCCAAATTTTATTACTCTGTGATTAAGTTTTTTTCGTATATTACTGTAAAAATGAGAGATGAAAACATATAATATCTGAAAATTAAGGAACAAATAATATTAGAATGAAAACATGTTTTGAATGGAAATCTAGTGTAGTTTTATTTATTGAGTTTCAAATATTTTATCTTTTAATATCTCGTTATCATAATAATATATTCGAATAATTTGATCATGAAGCTATAAAATTTGACAATTATGATCTCAAAATACATTATAATCGGCGGGATTGGTCCCCAAGCTATTTAAAATTGACATATTGGTCCTTGAAAAAATTAAAATGACTGAAATATCTTTTGATTTTTGATAAATTAAAAAAAAGAAAAAAAAATTGACCAAATTGGTCCCCAGTCTTTTAGTATTGGATATTTTGGTCCTTAATAAAATTATAACGAAAATGTCCTTTAAAAATCTTCGACTAACGGTTGACTAACCAAAAATTTAACAAAAGGACCAATTCATCCAAAATTCTATAATTTTGGACCAATTAACTAAGAAATAAGGGACCAAATTAACCAAACAATCATAGTTTGGGGACTAAACTGTTCAATTTCCCTTTTAATAATAAAGTTTTGATTTAGATCCCAAAACCTTGGCTAATGATGAACAAGGTGAATTTAATATAAATTCAGGACTTAGCATTTATTTATTTTATTTTTTTTTTTGATTTGAGGAACCCGCAGCCGCTACCTTCGGTGTTTTTTTGTAGTTAAATGTGATTACAACACTACTTAAGCATATCAAAACTATGGGGATTTTTTTTGTAGTTAAATGAAAAAAAAACTCCATTTGTCTCATAGAAAGTGTCATCTTTCTATGAGGCACGGAGATTAAGAAATTGTATTGTGTGATGTGTGTTTTTTGATTTTTTTGGTTGTTAATTTTGGTTCACATACTGTTTGTTTTTAGAAATAAGACACTTTATATGAGATAACTAAAAAAAGGAAAATAACACACTTTCTATGAGACGGATGGAGTATGTTAAATGTGTGTCAACTTCAAGAAAGTTAGAAGACTTGGATCATCGAGCGTTTTTTTACTCTAAAACTAATTTATCCAATTGGTTCGAGATGTGATTGTCGAAGTTTTCAATGAATGAAATTGGCAGTTTCGATCGGTTTAAAATGATAGTTTATTTTTTAAAAAGAACAAATCAAAATCAAACCGTAAATCGCGATTCCAAATCATTCCTGTTTGTATTGGTTTCGATTTATTATCAGTTTTGATCTTAAATCATTTTGAGCCGATTTTGGTTTGAAATTAGAGGTATTTAAATAAAAATTTTATATGGATTTAATTACAATGGGCAGTCCAAACTCCAAAGTCAAAAGAAGCAGGTTGCAGGTCAGTTAAGTTTGTTACATTTTTCAAACCATGGACGAAATGTCGTCTGTTTCCCACCATACTTGTATTAGTTTTTTCGAAGACTTGAAACTTCTTGCTAACGCGTGCCACGCCATTCGAATTTTCAACTCTCTAAATGTCTTCTCTCTCGAGACTTGAACAAGTCAAACGTTCTCCAATTTCTTCCATCACATCACCGGTAAGCCTGGACCTAATGCAGTCATCATTTTTCAACTACAATTCGATTTGTGTTAATACTTAATAGTCACTATTAGTCAAATAATAAAATCGAAAAATAAATGTAGCATTTCCTTAAACAAAACCACAAATTTAGTCATTTTGTCCTCTTGTAGGCGCAGAGTTTTAGAAGGGTCGATGGGGAGCCAATGGAGAAATCATAGGGCCGATGGGGGGTCGATGGACCTACGGCTCTGTCAATATTTTCAGGACCCCGATCGAGATCGGCCATCTTTAGGCCGACCTATCGGCCCTACGAAAAAACTGAAATAATTGAAGGGCCGATGGTCATCGGCCCTCCTTCAGCCGAGACATCGGACCTGAGCGGTTAAAACAATTTTTGTAACGGCCCCAATCGTTCCGGCCGTTAGAGAGAATACAAAACGAGGGCCGAAGGAGAGAAAAAAAACGTAATTATCGAAGGGCCGATGGCCATCGGCCCTCGTTCGGCTGAACCATCGGCCCTACGCCTTTAAAAGCCGTTACATGTAACGACCCCAAATTTGCCGTAGGGCCAAAAATAATTCAACCGTGTATTAGACGAGGGTCGATACCCGTCAGCCCTGCCATCGGCCTTAAGACGCAATTATGGGTAGCCGAAAGAAAATAATTGTTGGGTTATGAGTCAGTAGATGATACTTAGCATTTTATTGGGTAAAATAATATTGGAGGAAATCATAGTGTTCATGCTATGGAATTGAAGATCTCAAAAACCAGCTGGTATCAGTAGTGTAGTGTCGATAGGACTAGATGATGTAATAGACTAGATTGTTTTCGATTTCTTTATCTTTCGTGTCTATGTTCTGTACGGGGTAAAATGTTTGATTGACCTTCAGTAGGAAGCTTACTTTCCAGAACCCCACGTCATCAGTGTAAGAGCTTGTGTTCTTAAGTCATCAGCTGATCTTCGCCTCAGTAGAAGACACCTTATCAGCTGACAGACATCAGTAGAAGAACCTTATATACAAAACCTCAGTACCTTCGCAGTCATCAGCTGACTACACTCAGTAGAACATCTCTATCAGCCGACTTAGACGAAGAAGACAGAGACAACATCAAGTCTACTGTATCCGACAGGAAACGACCCAACTTTTAACATCACACGAAAGTCAGCAGAAGATCATACGAGGATGAGTGGGAGTCAACTCCGATGAAGACCAATGTCTGACATATCTCATCTACCACAAACCTCGACTAATGAGAAGCCGTCAACGCACTACCTGCTCTGACCTACTAAAGTTGCTCTCATGAACAGTAATCAACAACTCTGTTGCAACAAATTCGAATATATGGCCGTTTTCTTTGGAAGCTTGTGACACGTGGCATCGTCCTCTCCAACGGGCAAATTCCTAGGTCACAACTATAAATAGAGAAGAAAATCCGAGCTCTACGCATGGGATATCAAAAGGGACAAACGCTCAAGCTTTCGAAACAACTCTAGCGCATTCAAGATAAATCCAGCGAAGAACTTGCTCATCAGAATACCTTTAGTTCTTCTCTTTAGAGTTCTTTAGATCCCTCTTCTTTAGTTAAGCTCGAAGTTCATATCTATAGCTTAGATTCTAGAAGGAGTTCACTTTTAGTGATTGTTCTTATTGTAAGAACTCCTTCCTAGTTGTAGAAAATCCCCTCCCCTTCAAACTTAGGTTTGATTTGTAAAAGTCGCTAAGGACTATAACTTAGAAGGGTCTGTCCAGTGCACAGATTCCTTGCTGAGGCTTGCTCAGATTAATCAACAAGATCTCCTGTTCAGCATGACCGTGAACGTAGGATCTTGCGTATCCGAACCACGTTAAAAATTGCTTGTGTTGTTTACTGTTTTATTGCATTGCATACAAACGTTTTATAAAGTCATATCTTGCATAAAACGTATTCATAAAGTACACTAGCCAAAACTATTTAATTTGTGAAAATCACGTTTTCAACTGAGACGAATCCCCGGGCCCTACACACTTATCTGCACTAAGTCTTCGACTGAGAATCAAGCACTGACTAAATTCAATAGGAGAGACTCAGTAGTTGGCACACTCTGACCCGCGATCGAAGGTTACTATTTGGCATCGTTCATCAGTTGCATCCAACAGCTCAGCTGTCCTTCGCGTTTGAGGAAAGAAGCAGTACTCAGGTGTATTCAACCCTCCCCCCCTCTACACATGATTCTCGTCTCCAGACCAACAATTGGTATCAGAGCGACGGTGTTCTTCTGATCATCGGTTCTGAAACTACTGGTCTTCTCGAACAGATCCTGAAAACGTTTTTCATTGCACAAGCATCTCTTCATATATCCTTATACTCTCACCTATAATGTTTGATATGTCAGGTATTAGGATGGTGCCTATGTTCTCCATAGAGAACTATACGGTATAACGCGTGAGAATGGAAGCGCACCTGACATCAGTGGATGACAGCATGACAGATGTCCTTGAGACATGACCCATTATTTCCATGATCGACAGCGTACAATTTGCTGCTATGGGAGATGTAGGAGCACAAACTGGTGCCAAAGTTGAAAAAGATAAATCCGCCTTCATGCCAGAAGAGAAAAAGCTGCACAACCTCGACCGAGTTGCGTGGAATGCAATCCTGACTACGCTCAGTGATTCACACCTCGGGAGGGTGTAAGACTGCAAGACGGCAAAGGAACTTTGGGATGCCCTGGCTGTACTGAGCCAAGGAACCCCGCAGATCAAGGAAAATAAGCTCGAACTAGAGCTACAAAAGTTCGACACATTTGCTATGGAGCCCAACGAGACCATTGACGAGCTAAGCGTCAGATTCACTAATCAGATCAATGTGATCAATGGGTTGGGGATGACGTTCACCAAAGAGATGAACACAAAGATCTTGAGAGCGGTACCTCGACTGAAGTGACTTCCTTTTGCTACTTATTTACGCAGCTCAGATCTTAATGCTCTAACTCCTGATGTTATCTTTTCAGAATTAAAGACGGAGAAATTTGAGCAACGCCAAAACGATGTTCCAGCGCTCCAGCTGACACACAGATTGATCATGCTTTCAAAGCAACAGTCAGCAAAACTGGAGCCAATCCCTATTTCTTCCAGCAAGGCAGTAGCCACCACAAACGCAAAGTCCTCTGAGACATCTGGCACTGACCAGCTTGCACTTATGGCTCTCAAATATCAAAGAGAAAAGGAGAGAGTCAGAAAGCTGAAGAAATACCACAGAGATTCTCCCTCAGGTAAGAAAGATTATCGAAAAAGGGAAGAATCTAAACCAACTATTGATTGCAGGAACACAGAACCTGCTGCTAGTCCATCCAACGAGTCAGCTGGAAAAAGGAGCAGATCGTCTGTTTGTTACAACTGCAAGAAGGAGGGACACTATTAGTATGACTGTCCCGAAGTCTCAGCTGCTCAATGAGCAGAACGGCAGGCTAGATGCTAGAAATTTGCCCGAAGGAGGCAGGCCTACATCGCCGGAGAGATATCCGATGACTCAATCGAGGAAGATACATTCATGTATTCTTCTGAAGACGAAGTTGCATTTGTCGCCGTTGAGGTCGGAGAGACAGATCCTGAATCAACTGTAGAATACTGTCTGATGGCCGGGAAGAGGCTGAGGTAAACTCTAAACTTAATATAATCTCTTCTTCACACAGCACACACGATATGTGCTCGGTCACAGATGAACCTCTAGACGTGGTACAAGCCTACGATGATCTACTAGAGGAGTAGATTCAGCTCAGCAGAGAGTTCAGCAGAACCATTCAGGAACTGGAACAGGTAAAGGCTGAAAATCAGAGACTTTCTTCTGATTGTCAGGTCTCTACTGATTCAAAAAATCTGGTTGTGAGACTCAAGGAAGAGATTAAAACTCTTATGACTAATTCTCAGCTCCAAGAAACTAAGATATCAGTTCTGACCAAGGACAATTCTGATAAAGATACTGAAATAGCCTGACTCAGTCAGAAGCTCGCAGGAGTCGAAAAAGATTATGAATCACTTCGGAGAAGTGATGAGGTCTGGCGAGAACTGATGACTGAACTGTACCTAGGAGCTAAGGAGAAGTTGGAAAGCATGCTTAGAGCTCAAAGGCCAACGATCATGAAAGAAGGACTTGGCTATACTCATGAAGCTTCCACTTCAACATCGAAAAGCTCAGAATTGCTGGCTGATAGGTTCGTCAGAGGAAAGGCTCAGGTCACTGAATCAACACCTCAGGCGAAGAACAAACAGAAGATGATTGCACCTCAGCCGAGCAACAAGAAGCAACTGATCAGAGGTTCTAGCCCCAGGACACCACGATCAAATTCAGGGGGAACCAAGAAGGTCAGATGGGCAGAACAGTACTGTGAACCGCTATATGAGCATCCAACACAGTATGGTTCATACTACTATGAGCCCAGGGTCAGGAGGAGCACACAACCTAAGAAGAAGAAAGCTCCTGAACCCAAACTGCCAGAGAGTCAGTATCTCCAAGTCCTATGGAGAAGAAAACTGACAAGGTTCATAAGAAGAAGTCTCAGACTTCTAAGGTCCAGAGACAAATCTGGGTTCCAAAATCACCCACTAACACATAAGGACCCAAACTGAACCAAAGGGTACCTAAAACTGTTTCTGTTTTGAAGGTACATAAGGACCCTTGGATTATGGACAGCGGCTGCTCGAGACACATGACTTATCAAAAGAGCCTGCTGACCAACTACATACAAGAAGATGGTCCCAGAATTGAGTTTGGTGACAACTCTAAAGGCAATAGAAGGGGATACGGAACACTGAATATTGGGACTGCTTCAGTTCCAAGAGTAACATATGTTGAAGGACTTCAACATAATCTCCTTTCTGTCTATCAATTCTGTGACAATCTGAATAGAGTTATCTTTGACGCTGGTTTCTATGATGTTGTTGATAAATCTACAGGGAAAACAATGTTATCAGGCTCGCGGAGGAAGAATATCTATGTTGCAAACTGGAAAACCGCAGAACCTGAGGCTTGCTTACTCGCACAAACAAAATCTAGTGACAAAGCAGGATGGTTGTGGCATAAGAGACTCAGTCACCTGAACTTCAAGACTATGAACAAGCTAGCCAAGAACTCCAAAGTCACAGGACTGCCCAATGAATCGTTTATCAAAGGCAGAAACTGTGAAGCATGCTTGAAGGGAAAGCAGACAAAGAACAACAATCCACCAATTCCGTCATCTTCCACTGATGGAATCCTTCAACTGCTACACATGGACTTATTCGGGCCAGTCTCTCCAGTGACTATAAGAGGCAAGAAGCGGCAAGAAGCATGCCCTCGTCGTTATTGACGATTATTCAAGATATACGTGGGTCATCTTCATAGCCAACAAATCTAATGTCATGACTGAGTTACCAAAACTGCTGAAAAAGCTTAGCGTGGAAAAGGACATCAAGATTCAGAGAATTCACTCAGACAGAGGAACATAATTTCTCAACTCAGTAGTTAAGGAGTACTGTGAAAAGGAGGGAATTAAGCATGAGACATCAGCAGCTCGCACCCCTCTGCATAACGGACTTGCTGAACGAAAGAACATAACACTTAAAGAAGCAGCAAGAACGCTCCTAGCAGACTCTGGACTACCCTCTAAGTTCTGGGCTGATGCTACTGACACCACCTGCTACACTCAGAATCGCTCACTGCTTACACAACAACACATGAAGACACCTTACGAACTATGAAAAGGGAGAATTCCTTCTATTTCTCATTTTCATATTTTTGGTTGTCCTTATTTTATCCACAATAATGGGAAAGATCAGTTGAAGGTCTTTGATAGCAAATCTGATCAATGAGTATTCTTAGGATACTCTCGAGTCAGTAAAGCTTTTAGAGTCTTTAACTATCGGACTCTTTGCGTGGAGCAAAGCCCTCATTTTGTCTTTGATGAGTTTGTTACTGAAGACAGAAAATCTAAAAGGATAAATATTGAAGATGTCAGCAGCAAGCTATAGGATCTCACACTAAACGACAAAGCAGAAAAGATCCAGCATTGTTGGGATGATGAGTCCATTAATGAGGATATTCAGACCTATCCCACAGGCAATGTAGCTAACCTGGTTGATTCTATTGAACAGAATCAACAACAGGTAACAACGGTCGATGAGGAAGCCCCAATGGTAACTAAGACCTCTACTGAGATTATAAACTCAGGGGGAACGACTAATGTTCCTGAGCTAAATGCCCCTGAACCTGAAAACTCAGTAGATCCTAACCTTCTTACTGAATTGCTGCAGTCACAGAATATCACTACTGAAATGCCTAACACTCCTGTTGATTATGCAGAAGTAGTATCAGAAGAAGAAGCCAAACTCAGACGTTCATGGCTGGACGCTCACTCTTCTGATCTTATCATAGGAGATCCATCAGCAACAATTCGGACGAGATCTAAATTAAGTCAAGGAGAAAGCTCACTCTATTCTTGTTTCTTGTCCACAGAAGAACCTTAGACAATAGAGGACGCACTCAACGATGCTGACTGGATTATTGCCATGCAAGATGAGCTGAACCAGTTTGTTCAAAATGAAGTTTGGGAACTTGTTGATAGACCTAGACATCAGCACGTGATCAGTACTAAGTGGGTCTTCAAGAACAAGCGAGACGAAAACAACGTCATTGTCAGAAACAAAGCTCGACTTGTTGACAAAGGATACTGTCAAGTAGAAGGAATAGACTTTGATGAAACGTTCACTCCAGTCGCTAGATTGGAAGCTATTCGTCTGTTCCTAGCCTATGCAATGCATCAGAGATTTAATGTATATCAAATGGATGTGAAGTCAGCATTTTTGAACAGCGTACTGAAGGAAGAAGTCTATGTGGAACAACCGCCCAGTTTTCAGCAGGGACATCAGTGTACAAACTTCAGAAAGCGTTGTATGGGTTAAAACAAACACCCAGGGCTTGGTACGATACCCTATCAAACTTTCTACTTAAGAAAGGTTTTCAAAAGGGGACAATAGATCGCACCCTGTTCAACTTAAGGTCAGGATATGACATCCTACTGGTGCAAATCTACGTGGATGACATCATTTTTGGATGCAGAAACGTGACTATATGTCAACAATTAGAGAAAAATGATGAAGGAGACATTCGAGATGTCTATGATGGGAGAGATGAACCACTTCCTTGGATTTCAAGTAAAGCAATCACCTGAAGGAATTTTCATCAATCAAGCCAAATACACTCGAGATCTCCTAAAGAGATTCGGCTGCGACTCAAGCAAGCCAGTCAAGATCCCCATGAATACAAATTTCAAAATCGATCTAGACAAAGAGGGAGCTTCTGTTAACTCTACTGATTATAGAGCTATTATTGGTTCTTTATTATATTTAACAGCAAGTAGACCTGACATAACTTATGCTGTAGGTGTATGTGCAAGATTTCAAGCGAATCCCAAGCGAATTCATATGGACTCTGCAAAAAAATTCTGCGATATCTGAAGGGAACACCTGACGCAGGGTTATGGTATCCTGCTGATGATAATCTCACACTAACAGGTTATTCTGATGCTGATTATGCAGGATGCAGGATAGATCGAAAGACAACTTCTCGAACATGTCAGTTCCTAGGTAACAAGCTGATATCATGGTTTTCAAAGAAACAACATTCAGTGGCGACGTCCATTACTGGAGCTGAATATATGGCTGCTGGAAGTTGCTGTGCCCAGATCCTTTGGCTTCGACAACTACTGCGAGATTATGGTATAGTTCAGGATGAAGTGCCCATCTACTGCGACTCCACCAGTGCAATTGCTATAACTCTGAACCCAGTTCTCCATACGAGATGCAAGCATGTGGATATCCGACACCTTTTCATAAGAGACCATGTCGAAAAGAAGGATATCAGAATGGAGAAGATACATACTGACAAGCAAAGGGCAGACAAACTGACCAAACCACTAGCTAACAACAGATTCAGAGAATTATCAGTTGAGCTAGGTCTACTGTATCCTACTGAATCAAGTCAGTAGAAGGAAACAGTACGACAGGTCAGAAGACTCAGTACTTTGATTCAGTCGGGTAAATCAGACAGTACACAATAAGGGGGAATGTGGTCATCAGCACATCAAATGTCCTCCTGAGTTTTAACGGTAACCAGCTGATCGTAAAAGTTCAGCTGAAGAGGTTTGCGTAGTTTTATATACTTAACTTTATCAGAAGGATGCTCGCATTTGTTTTATCAATCGTTTGCACTCAGTAGTTAATGAGCATTTATTTCCCGTCATTAATTTTTAATGTTAAAGTCAGTAGGAAACTTTCTCATTTAAAAGACTTAGACTTTAATGCTGCCTGCAACGCATTTAATACATATCTTCTCACCTTACCTTAACTGCGCATATCCTACGTGGGTCTAGATTAGAGGCGGCCTTAGTAATCATTCCGTTTATAACATCAAATCACAACCGTCATTAAAAAGCGAGACTTAATCCCAGCTGTTCGATCAAAACCGATTGATATGCATAATCTTATAAAATCTCTCGCTTATCACTCTAATCTATCTTTTTTCGCCATTTGTATCCTCAAGAACTTTCTGCATTCAATTTTTTCATCTTCTATTAACTGCTTTTGCATATCTTTCAAGCTCTGTGTATAAGGTAATTTTCCCTTGCTCTCTGCTTAAAACTCTGCTAACCTTCTCTACTTTCAAGTGCTAACACGTTTTTTGCAGATATTCATGGCGACTGTTATGACCCCACCCAACGTCGAAGAGATCATCAAATCGAAGGTTTAGTTTTAACCTACGATGGCTCTTCATCAGGCGGAGCTTCCCTACCTCGAGCCAATCTTCTCGGCTCTGGAAGAATCCGGTATAGAGCTTCTCGTAACGAAGCATCCCAAAGCCTATCTCCCCCAACAAGTGGTCGAAGTTTGCTACAACTAGAGGTCGGTGGAAGATACGGACGGGGAAGTATCCCAGTTCGCATATATGAGGGAGGTGACCCCTCAGAAGTGGGAGTCTGATCACCACGACATCGATATCAGGGCTGCATTGAAGGCATCATTCGACCTTTCGGCCTACGAGATCTCTCCTGCTGGATACAAGGAAAAGGAGCTAAACTCCTATGTCCAACGGTTCTGCGGCAGAGACGACATCACATTTAAATCTGGCTTCCCAAAGAACCAGCTCTTACCCAAGTACCGCGGGCTCGCCTACGTCGTCACGCATATACTAACGAGCGCCGCTGGTTCATTCAATCAGTTGTCAAAGCATCGACTCCAGTTGATGATGATAATAGAGGATGGTGTCCAAGTCAACTGGACGGGGAATTCTACGTGACTGAGCTTAAGGCTCAGATACAGAATTTTGTCGCCACACCTTCAGGAGAGAGAAGATTAATTAGTGTGGGCAAGATTCTATATGGGACGAAGATGTCCGTACTTATCGAGGATTCAGTATCGAATCACGCCTCGTTTGCTGATTCTCGATACTTCGACAGCAAGCTGATCAAGTTCAAAACCAGAGCCGCTGTTGAGAAGTCGGTCGGGCGAGGGCCAGCCGCACAAAAGAGAGCTACTACTGTCTGCCTCTTCGCGCCGACCCACCGAAGAAGAAGAGGCTTACTAAGGCTGGAATGTCTGAAGTTCTAGCAAATCCTGTTTCTCCCCCACCTACTCAGGAGGAGAACATACTGGACACTGACATAGGCATTGAGGGTGCCACGCTGAAAGACAAAGTCCAGCGTATCAGCTTCGAGGAGACAAAGTCGGATGAAGCCGAACCGACTTTAGAAATATCTCCTGAGTGGACGACAATGCAGTCGGCTCGTCTTCGAGCCACAGGAGAAGTGACTGCACAGATCCCAGAAATTGCTAAACATCGGGATCTGGTCGATATTGCGATCAGGGCGAGGACGCAGATGCTACTGAGGTTCCTGAGTTGGGATATCCTCGAGGAGCTGATCCTGAATCAGTCAACATTGTCCTTGCTGACAGAGGAGCAAAGCCTTCAGTCAGCCATCGGGTTTGGAGAACCCACTAACCTTGCTTCCTTCGAGGATCTGAGAGCTGCAATGTTGTATCTACTCATTCTAAGATCTTCAGAACAACAAGTCAGCAACCCATTGCAGCCTTCCCATCACAATGACGACGATGATAATAACGATGATGTGGATCAGGCACCACCCAAGGAAGCAGACCAGGGAGGATCTGCTGAGGGTAAAACTCCCAGCGAGAAGGGCAAATCACCACCTCCACCGTCGACATCAGGTGATGCCCCAGTTGCCTCGAAACCCAGTCGAGAGCAACAACTCGCAACATCTGAGCAGAGGCTCGGAACCAGCAGTTATCAAATCAATCCAATCGGTTCTGTGTCCTCTAAGTATGTCAACAGAGCCATTAGGAAGCAGGGAGACAAGAATCGTCTCCTCGCTAAGGACGTCCACCTGAAGTGGGCTCAGTACACTAAGTCTTAGACTGAGACAGTTGACAAACTTGCAAGCGAGGTAAAGAAAGTCTCCGAAGCTCCTACCTCTTCTATTAATGTGCAGGAGATCGTCGAGACCGCTCTCACAGCTTAGAAGGGGGACTTAGCCGCTCAAAGTCAGCAGCTCCTTAAGGCTCAACATAAGATGTTTTCTGAGCAGCTGACTCAGAGCCTCTCTACAATCCAAAAAATGATGGATGAGCGAAACAAGATGGCCACCTCCAATGTACAACAAGCCATACAAATTTAGGCAGAGGCCCTCAAGCTCATTCAAGCTCAGATGATCGCTTCCCATGACGCATCACTCCTGCAGCTAAGACAGGAGACAGGAGCCCAGATCAAGCAGATACGCATTGATCAAGAAAATGAATGGGAGCATTACTGTAATGCCGTCAAGGACTTCGAAACCACCGCTGCTTCCATCAAAGCAATGATCTTCAATCTAGAGAAGGAAGTGATAGCCATCCGCACTCGTCTCTCCCTGGCTGATGATGTCAAAAGGGGGGAAGGGGAAGATAAGGTTGATGCGGAGACGGCTCAGGTGGGCGAAGGCGAAGAAGCCGAGGCAAGGATAATTGCCATGGGGGAAGGTTCAGCTGATCCAGCTGGAACCAGCTCAGCACCCTCTCCTGAAATTTTCCAACTCCCAACTGTCCAAACATCTACTGAAGTACATGAGCCGGCTGCGGGATCAGGAGAAGGATCCCTGGCTCAGCACATAGAGGAGGTCGCACGTTTTGTCGACCAAGAGGACAAGCCACTGCCACCACAAAGGCCGGGGAAGGAGAAAGCTACTGAATCATCTCTTCCACCTTCCCCGACGCCCAAATTCAAATCCAAAGCGGAGCAGGAGGCATATGACATGCAAGTCGCTCAGAAGCTCCAGGATGAGCTGGATCAGGAGCGACAACGTGAAGAACAGGCTCAGAAGGCGAAGAAGCAGAAAAAGCCAAGTACCAGAGCGTCCAAAAGCCAAGCCAGAAAAATCTTGGAGGAACCAAAGAAGAAAAAGGCTCAGGACGAGCAAGCTGCTGCCTCTGATACTGATCTTCGTCCCCTGGCTCAGAGAATGAAAGATCTGGCTAAGCTTACTCCTGAGCAGGAGGCAGAAGATAAAGCCACCTGGGAGGCAACGCTGCACGTACTTAATCTCCAAAAAGGAGACACTAGAGCAGCGGCCCTCAGAGAAAAGAAAAGACTGGAAGACTTGTCCAAGATCATTGAAGCGACTGATAAGATGGCTAATGAACCAGTTATCGATTGGAAGAAGCAGATACCCAGGTCATCCAAGTACTACAGGTGAGGCGCTCCGAGAGCTACTTATCATAAGAAAACCCCTCACTGCCACGTAGATAAATGAATACCGTGGAATCTGAACGAGGAGTGGGAGGAACTCAAAATCGAGTACATCAAAGGATACTACGTGTGGCAATGCTATCCGTCTGAGATTCCATCAAACCAACTCTTCAATGAATTCCTTCATCAATCTAATGCCAGACTGAGAGCGCAAATCCATCTGATCCTAGCTAAGGAGAAGCTGCCACGCGTTGCTCCTGCATTCAAAAGTGTACCTCCTCCCATGACTACTCGTGGTGTATTATGCACCAAGGAGATTGAAGACGAGGTCGACGTAGCAGCACGCCATCATGATCTCAGTTCTCAACTGCCTAGAGATCTCGAGGAAATCCAAACACTTCGTGCCAGAATCTACAAATATTACGGTTTGGACACTCCTGCTGACAAGTCTGCGGTTTTCAAGAGCAAGACTAAGAAGTTCAGACGTTAGCAGTAGTCTTCACTTTCTGTATAGAAGATATGAACCTTGTAACTCATTTTTCATATATATAATAGTTCCTTCTTCTGGCCCGACAACCACTCATTGTCTTACGGCTTTTGTTTATGTTATCTTTATCACAACTGATCACTGAAGTTATCTGACATGCACTCACACATAACCGTCTCTCTGATGTACGTATCTGTCATCTGCTGATTTCCTTAAGTTATTCGCTCAATTTTTTTTACTGAAGTCTTTTTATGTCAGTAGCTTGGGACTTATTCTCTTAGAATTTATAGAGGTTTTGACATCATCAATTAAGGGGAAATTATTGGGTTATGAGTTAGTAGATGATACTTAGCATTTTATTGGGTAAAATAATATTAGAGGAAATCATAGTGTTCATGCTATGGAATTGAAGATCTCGAAACCCAGCTGGTATCAGTAGTGTAGAGTCGATAGGACTAGATGATGTAATAGGCTAGAATGTTTTCGATTTCTTTATCTTTCGTGTATATATCATGTATAAGGTAAAATGTTGGATTGACCTTCAGTAGGAAGCTTACTTTTCAGAACCTCGCGTCATCAGTGTAAGAGCTTGTGTTCTTAAGTCATCAGCTGATCTCGCCTCAGTAGAAGACACCTTATCAACTGACAAACATCAGTAGAAGAACCTTATATACAAAAGCTCAGTACCTTCACAGTCATCAGCTGACTACACTCAGTAGAACATCTATATCAGCTTACTCATATGAAGAAGACAGAGACTCAATCAAGTCTACTGTATCCGACAGGAAACGACCCAGCCTTTAACATCACTCGAAAGTCAGCAGAAGATCATACGAGGATAAGTGAGAATCAACTCCGATGAAGACCAATGTCTGACATATCTCACCTACCACAAACCTCAACTAATGAGAAGATGTCAACGCACTACCTGCTCTGACCAACTAAAGCTGCTCTCATGAACAGTAATCAAAAACTCTGCTGCAACAAATTCGAATATATGGGCATTTTCTTTGGAAGCATGTGACACGTGGCATCGTCCTCTCAAACGGGAAAATTCCTAGGTTACAACTATAAATAGAGAAGAAAATCCGAGCTCTAAGCACGGGATATCAAAAGGGACAAACGCTCAAGCTTTCGAAACAACTCTAGCGCATTCAAGATAAATCCAGCGAAGAACTTGCTCATCAGAATACCTTTAGTTCTTCTCTCTAGAGTTCTTTATATCCCTCTTCTCTAGCTAAGCTCAAAGTTCATATTTATAGCTTAGATTCTCGAAGGAGTTCACTTTTAGTGATTGTTCTTATTGTAAGAACTCCTTCCTAGTTGGAGAAAATCCCCTCCCCTTCAAACTTAGGTTTGATTTGTAAAAGTTGCTAAGGACTATAACTTAGAAGGGTTTGTCCAGTGCACAGATTCCTTGATGAGGCTTGCTCAGATTAATCAACAAGACCTCCTGTTCAGCAGGACCGTGGACGTAGGATCTTGCATATTCGAACCACGTTAAAAAAAATTACTTGTGTTGTTTATTGTTTTATTGCATTGCATACAAACGTCTTACGAAGTCATTTCTTGCATAAAACGTATTCATAAAGTGCACTAGCCAAAATTATTTAATTTGTGAAAATCACGTTTTCAACTAAGACGAATCCTCGGGTCCTACACACTTATCCGCACCAAGTCTTCGACTAAGAATCAAGCACTGACTAAATTTAGTAGGAGAGACTCAGTAGTTGGTACACTCTGAACCGCGATCGAAGGTTACTATTTGGCACTGTTCATTAGTTGCATCCAACAGCTCAGCTGTCCTTCACGTTTGAGGAAAGAAGCATTACTCAGGTGTATTCACCCCCCCCCCCTCTACACCTGACTCTCGTCTCCGGACTAACAATAATCGTTGGCTGAATTTTACTCACTTCTTTCACCATCGGATCCGAAAATCACCATTTCATTCCAACACCACCGATACTGACTAGACGCCAACTATAACCGCCACCGAATGGTTGTTGCAGTCGCCGAAAACCGCCGCCGAACGCCGCTGCAAATATATTTTTCAGCCATGTCTTCCGGCAAAATTCAGGTGCCCATTTTCGATTCTGTTTGATTTTCATTGATTTGTCTTGTTTTTCGGTTGAATTCGTGTCAGAAGCCACATTGAGTGAATTTAATTGTCGATCTATGTGTTTTCTATTTCCGGTTGGGTGTTTATTGAATTTTCGATTTATGCGTTTTCATGCGAATTGTGATTTAATTTCATTGATAGACGAAATTTATGTTGAAATTGGGTTGGGTGTATATTGAAATGTCGAATTTATGATGAAATTGATGTGATAGCGAGAGGATTCAAGCGTCATTGTGCTTAATATGTTTGCAACCGGGGCCGATGGAGGGCCGAATGAGAATATTCTCCTTCGGACCTGCCTCGGCCGAATTGTGTTGGCAATCTGCCCCGACTGGCCTTAGGGCCTTCGGCCCTTCCATCGGCCCTGATTTAGGTTCTTATTAAGTCGTCTTAACTAGTTAATTCATTTGTTTGTACAACTTACAACCTGATTATATTCAACTACCGGTTAGAGAAAAGACCACAAAAGTCACTACATATTGGAGAGATAGTCTACCTGAACTGATAAAGAACACTCTTGTGAGATGGGGGGTAATGACTTAGTCCGACGATTTAGAGATGGTCAGTTTGGCCATTTGCTGAGCTGGAGGAAGGGAAAAAGTTATATCTTGGCTTTGCATCAGCTTATGTGCTATGAGATGCAGGCACCGGCCGGGGAGGTTCGTTTTCACATATCCGGACGGGAGCTTAGATTTTTGCAGTACGAGTATGCACTTGTTACTGGATTATTTTTTGGCGCTTCTTCTTTCGATCCGAAGGCAGCTCGCGACCCTGTAGAGCCCAGAGTATACATGAGACTCACAGACGGGAAACCAGTAACAGGAGGAGATCTGCTTAATTTATGAAAAATGATAAGCTCGGTGAACTCTCCGAAGACGATTATTTGAAGGTGGCCAATATATTGGAATTTATGAGTTTTTTCTTCGCACCTGCCGACACGAAGAAGGTTGAGACGTGGATATGGGTTTTTGCTGACGATTTAGACGCATGGAATGATTCTCCATGGGGATCATATACGTACAATGCCCTCCTCCACTACATGAGTTTTGCACTGAAGCGACTCGATTTAGTAAAATCGAAATATAATATCTTTGGGCCAGTTTGGGCCCTTCAGATACGAATTGATATTTAATTGTTTCAATTTATTATAATTTTTATAATTCATACTTGTACTGATCTTTAATCGTATTGTAGATCTGGGCATATGAGGCGATACCAGATTTGGTCCGGCTGTGTGTACGCCTTATGAATGGCGGAGATATGCCTCGATATCTGAAATGGGTATTTGTCATGCCACCAGATACCAAATGGATCAGTTTATTCACTTCGCCGATAAATAACATTTAAATATTTATTAAAATATTTACAAGTAACATAAATGTATTATAATTTTTTTTTCACTTTTGAAACAACTGCAGACACCTCCCCATGAGACTCTTACGCCTACTCCCGAGGAGCAGCTATCGGAATACTGGAGAATGGTGATTGGAGAGAATCTGATCGGTGTATCTTTTCCCAGACCGACCCCCGTACAGCCGAGACGGGTTGATGAAGAGGGCAGTGTACAGGCTCCGGCGCCGGCAGCACAGAAGAAAAAATCGAAGAAGAAACGTGCACCGGCGGAGGGTGAGTCATCCGGGTATCGTGGGGATGAAGATTTCACTCTGCCCACGTACGAACGAATCATCCGCACTATAGATGAACGGTTCGACCAGCGCGAGAATGAATTGTTAGCCAAAGTGGATGCGCGGTAGAAGGAGAACGAGGATCGCTTCTTCAAAAAAGTGGGGAAGTTGCAGAAAAATGTCTTTGGAGTCGGCAAGGGCAAGGGTAAAGGCATAGGATCCACTTCCACGAATCTGCAGTCGGGGGACATAGATTACAGTATTCATCGATTGGATAAGGAAACATCTGCACCACGTGAGCCACCGCGGGGGAGGATGGTCAATGTACATGAGTGGCCCAATTGGAATCAAGATGTCAGCCAGCCACAATAAGATGTATAATACACGAAGACTGCCGATGCGGATCCTTGGGATGTGGCTGCTCGAATGGCTAATCAGGGCTTTGATCAGGGGTGCCATAGCATGTACGAGGAGAGAGATGTTTGGGTTCCCAGATTGGGAGTCACTCTCTTATTCTGCTCCACGATCCCCACCGCCTGTACATGTATCTTAATTTTGTTGGTTAATTATTAAAATTGATATTATGTTTTTATTTCATTTGACCATGCGTGTTTGTCCTAAATGCAGCAACACGAGTCCAACGCCTTCGACTTATTTGATACGCAGAGTGTACAACGTCTGTATGAAAGCCAACCGACGGAGCAGAGAATTGTACAAAGCACTGAGGTACAAACATGATTGAAAATTATATATTTTAGTAATTATTTTAATACATGTTATTTGCAGCCCATAGTGAGCTGCCGATACAATCCTACTGGAGCTCCACACATGTTTGATCCCGCTGACGCTTTGAGGAGGAATTTTGAGAATTTTCATGCGCACCGGTGTTTCTTCCAATGTCACGGTTTCACAGCATTACCTTTTGCACGAATTTTTCAAAAATATTTTGAATAAAAAGTACGACATGGGCGAGACAATGATTGATCTGTACGTATGCTACCTCCAGTAGAGGTTTCAAGGCAAAGACCGTGACATTTTCTCTACACCTGATTCACGCTTTAATGTCATAGCGTCTTCGACAGTTTTCGTAAGTATAACATTTGAATGTGTGTTTTTTTTAACTATAATGTGTTTGTTTTTAATTCTCCTGGTAATGTGTATGTTTTTTTACAGACAGCTTTAGCCGACGCTTGGAATTCAAAAGTCTATGAACCCGATAACGAGTTCCATAAACGGTTCGATATGAACTATAATGAATGGATCCCTAATCCGGGTTTGCTCGAGGCCGTGTTTGGAGCGGATCAGGGATTTGGCGTCAGGAAGACACCGTGGTTCGATGCGAAATTCGTATTCGCTATATTTTTATGTTGGTCTGAAACAATCACTAAACTGTCATCCGTTGGAAATGCGGCTCTCAGTCGCATCATAAACGACGTCCAAGAAACATAATTTTCAATCGGACCTACACCAAAAGCGAGTGGGAATATTTGCTCGTTCGCATCAAAAGTCGCAGCGACAAATAATATTCCCTTATTTCTCCCTTTCAAATGTATTCCGTCCACCACAATAACCTTCTGGAGGTTGGCTAACCAAGGGCACGCGACACACAAGCGCAAAAAATAAATATCGAAAACGACCATCCTCATCAACATCAAGTTCGGTATAAGTGCCCGGATTTATTTGTTCCAACAAATGCAGATATTGTGGCAGTTTGCTGAAGGAATCAGTATGTCCACCGTAAATCATCGAAATAGTTGCATTGCGCGCTCGGAGGGCCACCCCGTAGATTGCTTGTATTCCAAACTTATCCAATAGATCCGCCTGAATATCAGCCGGTTTCATTAACTTGCTCCGACGGCATATTCTACGAGCAATATAAGCTGCTACAACCTTCGAACGCACACTTCTTTTGCCAAGCCCCGATAAATCAATTGTGCAATTGTGGCCAACAACCCATTTAGTCACCTCCCAACATTTTTTACCTCTGCAGTATGCCCGGAGCTGGAACGGATAATCAACACATCTTCTGCACAAATATTCCAGACGGGAACCACTCGAACGTTGTACTCTGAAATCCACACCGTTTTCCAAATGGAATAGAGAGACAGTAGCATAAAGTTCGTCTTTCGAGTTGAACATCAATCCTTCATGCAATGTTCCGTCTACTATATTATTCAGGCTCCATGCCACTACTGAATCAGATACATCAAGGGGAACAATAGGAAGTATCCAGTTGCTCGCGGTTTCCGTGTTGTCGTATATAGTCTCGTCCATCGTTGGAAGACGATATACTGGAACTAGCAAAGACATAAGTTGACTCATCCAAATCCATGCAGCAAAATCTTGTAACGAACAATTAATCAAGGCGGGAGGAATATCTTCATCATCATCATCATCGGATGATGAGTCCAAATCCGCCTCACGATCTGAATCTGTCTCCATATGAACATTCCTTTATGGAGCCCAAACACCAACATTATTTCAGCTCCCTTGGCCTGTAAACCAATTAGGACCTCTGAAATTATAAATATCTTAGGGCCGTTGATTCAGGTTGGGGACAGCAAATTGAGGATTTTGCGCTTGAGGATACACAAGAAACACAACCGGCTCTACGTTGATAGAGCACAACCGCATAAGATCAATATCATGACCCAGAATGGCCTTCATCATCCTGCGGTTCGTCGGGAAGCAGTAGTATAGTAAATGAAGTAGTTGAACGGAAGGGAATAAGCACTGAGCCAACGATCAATGCTTTATCGAAGATATTCGAGTGAAATATTGTTTGAAGAAATGTAAACCATTAACTTATGGCCACCGACATAATTCGACTCATCATCAAATTCGCCGTTCAATTTCACAATAATCAATCGAAAATCGGCCATCCTTTTCAAATTGTTGTGACGAATTGAGAAGAGTGGAAGTGAAATTGAAGATTTTTGATCTGTGAATGATCCAATTGCCATCCTCATTCTTATAAGCAAATTTTACGTAAAATTTCACGTGATCCAATTGCCAATAAATTCGTCTACAAAATACACCATCGGCCCTCCATCGGCCCACTGTCGGCCCACCATCGGTCCTACGAAAATTGAGACCGAATTGTCATTTTAATACAAAAGGCTGAATTGAAACTGCACCACCAATAGGCCCACCATTGGACCCGACCTCGGCCCTTCATCGGCCCTCAATCGGGCCTCAATTTCGTGCATGTGAATATCAAATCCTACTAGTCAATTCAGCAGAAAAAGATGCACCTTCCATAGGCCCACAACTGCACCTTCCCTCGGCCGATAGACACCCCCAATCGGCCCTCCATCGGCCCTTAGAGCCACAAGAAATTCAACTAGCTCGGTCGATGGGGGTTGTTAGACATTTATTCTCTCAGCCTACTTAGGGCCGATGGACACCCCCATCAGCCCCCTTCGGCCCTGAATTCCTAGTCAACATAGAGGGGTTCGGCCATTTTCTCCCGGCCGATGGAGGGCCGATAGACACACACCTTCGGCGGTCTATCGGTCCCCATCGGCCTTTGGTGTTTCAGACAAAAAAAAATTGACGGGACAAATCATTTCACAAAAAAGACTAAATGACTATATTTGTATTTTGTTTTAATTAAAGTCTACATATGTAATTTTATTTTATTTTTGGCTAATGCTGCTCATTCGAATTTTGCTGTTTGTAATTCACTGCAATTGCGCTACGATTCGAGTGTCAGAATCTCTTTTCTGGTGATGGTTTCTTCTTATTCGTACGGAATTCGTTAGGGTTTATGTCAGATGGTTTTTTTGTGTTTGTGGATTGGGATTAGGGTTGTGGGAGCAGATTGCGTGTTGTAATTGAGATTTGACAAGAAATTGATCTGATTTAGTTAAGATGACGAGTATCTTGAGAAGTATTTTGCCCGATTCATCTGAGAAAATCGAGGAGTTCGATGATGATTATAGTGTTGAGTACTCTTTCGCGATGGAGTATAGTGGGCCGCCGGTTAGTCATCAGATTCCCCAGGTGGTTCCGATTGATATTCGCCGGATTCCGACCGCATTTGTGGCGGCTAGAGCTGTTGTTTCGAAAGATTCTTCCGTACCAGTTGTTCACCCAATAGTCAAAAGCGATCAATCTAAGAAGTATGTTTTGAAGGAATCAAATTCAAGTTCTGAAATCATTGAGAGCTCAATTAGTTTTTTGAATTCAGAGAAGGTTAATTCAAGAAATTTGGGCGATGAATTGGGTGTTACTTTACCTAATGATTCGGATGTTGAGAAATCATACGATAATTGTTCTAATTCAACCCTATCCGATTCAAAGGATTCACCACTGAAGAAGCTTGATATATCTTCTGAGAATGCATCATTTGAAGGAGATGAAGATCATGCGGTTGAACCTTCTACCTTAGGCAATAGAGCCTCTGCAGTTACATTCCATGATTCCCCATCAATTGACTCGATCTCTCAAGAGAGTGATGAAGATGAACATTCTAATTTCCCACAAAGGCCAGTTGCCTCAAACGATGGGAAAAAGGGATCGTGTTATAAGTGTCATAAAAGGAACCGGTTTGTAGAGAAGGAAGTCTGCCTAGTTTGTGGTGCTAAGTATTGCAAAAACTGCCTTCTCAGAGCAATGGGGTGTATGCCAGAAGGGAGAAAATGCATCCCCTGCATCGGATATCCGATTGACGAGTCAAGAAGAGGATCGTTAGGGAAGAGTACCCGAATGCTCAAGAAACTGCTTGCTACTGATGCAGCTAACCAAATTATGAGCTCTGAGATTTCATGTGAAGTCAATCAGTTACCCTCCTATTTAATATGTGTAAATGGTAAGCCTCTGTCTGTTGGAGAGTTGGCTATGTTGCAAAGATGCCCAAATCCTCCAAAGAAGCTTCGACCAGGAAAGTATTGGTATGATAAGGTTTCTGGGTTCTGGGGAAAGGTGATGATTTATTTCTAATACAAAATGTTTTATCTTCTTTAAACTTTTCTGCTTAGAGAAGTTAAGTTTTGAATTGATTATGCTGGAAGGGGAGAAACCAAGTCAGATTATCAGTGCTGAGGTGGCTATTGGTTATCGAATTAGTGAAGATGCTAGCAATGGGGACACCAATGTCTTGATAAATAACAGGAGGATCACTAAAGCAGAGCTATGGATGTTGCTGGTTAGATTCTGGTTAAATTCTTCATGTTTTCCGAATAAAGAATCTCAGCCATTAGTGTAACATTTGCAGGCTGCTGGAATCAACTGTGAAGGAAGCATTAACTTTTGGCTTACTGCAGATGGATCTTGTATGCATGAAGGAATGAATAATGTCTTGGGCCACCTTTGGGCAAAGGTACAAAGAATTCCTTTTTTGGCCTATAATTTCTGTGCTAATATGGCTTATTCTCGAACTGAATATGCTGAGGATTTGTGACAGAAAAGGGTGAAGATAGTATGTGCTGCGTTGTCTCTGCCATATCCCGATTCATCAATTCCTGACGGTGCAGATGTTGACAAAGGCGGAGCTGAAGCTATTGCAAGAAATATAGAACAGAAAATGATGAATAAAATTCTGCTTGTTGGTTGTGACCAGTCTGGTACTAGCACCATATTCAAACAGGTATATTATTTCTAGTGGAAGGAACTTCTTGTCTTGTTTTTTTATGTTAGGATTTTTTCTTGTTAGAATGAGGCAAAAATTGATCGAAATAGGAGCTAAGAAACTAGAAGCTTATTTGTTGTTATTTGAATGGACAGGCAAAGATTGTATACAGTGTCCCATTCACAGAACATGAGAAACAAAGCATCAAATTCGTGATCCAAAGAAATGTATAGGGCTACATCGGTATTTTGCTTGAGGGGCTTTGATGTGATTCGCTTGGACAAAGACGAAAAGAACGAAGAGGAAGCCACGGAGAGAGATAGGCGATTCACAAGATTCTACGTGAGGAGAAGAACACGAAAGAATAACGTGACCGAGAGAGACGATGCAACGTAGATGCATGGAAGGCATGAAGCCGATGTGGACAAGGAAAGAAAGACGAATTAGGCTTCATCCAAATTTAAGTAATTATTGCTTATTTTATATTATATTTTAGGATATTAGTATCTAGGGTTGATTTATTAATTTCCTATTTTATGTGGGTCTCCATCCTATATAAAGGATGAGAACCCTAAGTATTAGGCATGCTTTTGGTTTTGATCGAGCTGCAGCAGAAGGCTTAATGTCTTGAACTCGGGCGAATTCTTCGTGAGTTCGTGTGGAGTCTTTCTTATTCAATTATCGTTCTATTTCTTATTTATCTTAGTCTCATAATCTCCAATTATTATTACTATCGCATGCACAACTAGTCGCTAGGGTTTGCGGGGTTTTCGAGTTGTAATTGTTTTTTACGGCCCACAACTTTCGTGGTGATACAAGTACCAAATTCGGTTTACACCAATTTGGTCCGACCTACCGGATCGGACGGTATATGGTAGAGACGAGAGCCGGTCGCATTATCCAATCGGAGATGGAGGGAAGAGTAACTGGCGCTAGAGGGCAAGGTGGAGTCGCTAGTATCCACTTCGGAGGAAACCACGGCCACGCTTGTAAATATTCAAGCACAACCTGGATGCGTTATTAGCACGAATCGGTAACCGAGAGAACCGACAGGGAGATGGGACAACCAATCCCACCACCGCTACCCGTGTTCAACGGAGATGACCCACTCGGATGGATCTCGCGTGTCAATCATCACTTTGACCTATACATGGATGCTCGACGGTGCGAGGCGTCAATTACTTGGCGTGGCCATGGAAGGTGCGGCGTTGAACCGGTACGGATGGTTCACCGCGGAAGCCCGGAATACACATGGGCAACATTCTCCCGAGCTCTTGCGGAGAGATTTGATGATCACCGTGAAGGGAGCGCTTTTGCGAAGCTAGCAAAGCATTAAAACAAGTCGACTCGGTGTCCGATTACATCGATCAATTCACGCATCCGGCAAATCGGTAAAAACCATCCCCAAAGAAAATATACTAAGTTTGTTTATCATGGGATTGAAGGAACCGATCCGAGACCAAGTTTGGTTCATCGATCCTGCCGATTTTTCGTCCGCCATCAAATTGGCTCGTAAAGCCGAGATAACAGTCCGGAACAGCATGAGATCTTATAGCAGCGCGAAGGACTCATGGACCCCAAGAAAACCTGCACTACACTATAATCGTCCACCAACCGCAGCACCACACCGGTGGCGTTGCCGGCTCCACCATCGGCGAGCAAAGCGGCGGCCGACCAGGAGGTGTGCGGACACCGTTTAGGCGAATGACGGACAATGAGCGCGAGGAGTTACGGCGCAAAGGGTTGTGCTACAAATGTAAGATGCCGTACCATCCAACTAACCACATCTGTGCCGAAAAAAATTTACGAGTATTGCTAGTAGATGAAGGCGATACGGAGCAATTAGAGTTGGAGGAGGTGGTTCTTACGGAGGGAGGCGAATTTGAGGTATTATCGGCTGACGACAGAGGAAAGATCAGAGGGTCGGACGGAATTATTTTGAATGCATTATCCGCGTTCGGTTTTTCCGGAGCCGAGACGCTTCGACTCGTAGGGAGAATCCAGGATCGCAAGGTAACAATCCTAGTGGACAGTGGAGCTTCTCATAATTTTTTATCAAACCAGTTAGCCAAGGAACTCGGTTTGCAAGCCGACAGGAAGAGGATTTTTCCGGTGCGCTTAGGAGACGGCCATCGTGTCTTCTCGGAAGGTGTATGTCACGACATACCTATTGAGTTTGAGCCAGGTAACATAATGATAGATTGTCACTTATTTCCATTAAGTGGTGTCGAGGTAATTCTGGGAATAGAATGGCTCCGCACATTAGGTGAATTACGTGTGAATTATGATCGTTTATACATGATGTTCGAGATGAACGGCAAACTCATCAAGTTACACGGTGATGGTTCGCGACTGCGAGCACCTGCAACTCTCAAAGCATTACGTTCATGGACGAACGTAGAGATGGCGGCATGGGTACTAGATTTGGCAGACCAATGGTTATGTTCTGGATCGGTTGAACGCACGAGCTTCCGCGAAGAAATCCAAAAATTGTTGGATGCATTTCCCGAAGTATTTGAAGAACCGACGGGACTACCTCCGGCACCGGGGTGTGGAGCACAACATTAAGTTAAAGTCCGAAGTTGGAGCTATTTCGGTACGCCCATATAGGTATAATCACTTACAGAAGGACGAAATGGAGAAATTGGTCTCGGATATGCTTGCGGTAGGTATTGTACGGCTAAGTTACAGCCCATTCTCGAGTCCAGTACTCTTGGTAAAAAAGAAAGACGGCAGCTGGAGATTTTGCGTGGATTATCGGGAGTTAAACAAAGCCACAATCCCGGATAAATATCCCATACCGCTTATTCAAGAATTGTTGGATGAATTAGCAGGAGCAAGGGTTTTCTCCAAGATTGATTTACGTGCCGGCTACCATCAAATTAGGATGCGAGAAGCCGATATACCAAAGACCGCGTTTAGGACGCACAATGGTCATTACGAATTCTTAGTTATGCCATTTGGATTAACAAACGCTCCAGCAACTTTCCAATCCGCTATGAATGAATTATTTCGGCCTTATCTTCAAAAAGGGGTTTTGGTGTTTTTTGACGATATTTTGGTATACAGCCCATCATGGGAGGATCACAGAATACATCTATCGGCAGTGCTGGACAAACTTAGACAACATAAATTCTATGCAAACCGCAAGAAATGCACATTTGGTGCAACCCAAGTTGATTATTTAGGGCATTTAATTTCAGCCAATGGCGTTGCAATGGATCCCGAAAAGGTGCGTGCCGTGACGGAGTGGCCGACCCCGACAACACTAAAGGCGATACGAGGATTTTTGGGTTTAACGGGATATTATCGAAGATTCATCCGAGGTTATGGAATCACGGCGAGGCCTTTAACAAACCTACTCCAAAAGGAAGCTACTTCCGGAAAATTCACATGGCCGGCCGAAGCGGATTTGGCTTTTCGCGAGTTGAAACAAGCGCTCGTATCGGCACCCGTATTACAATTACCCGACTTTTCGAAATTATTTGTCATCGAATGTGACGCATCTAACTCAGGAATTGGCGCAGTTTTAATGCAGGATCGACATCCGGTAGCTTTCTATAGTAAAGGATTTCGAGCGGATAAAAAGGCGATGTCAACATACGAAAAGGAATTAATGAGCCTTGTGATGGCGATCCAACATTGGAGACCGTACTTAATAGGGCGTCATTTCTTAGTTCGAACCGATCACCATAGTTTGAAGCATCTCCTTGGACAAAGAGTAGCGACCCCGGCGCAACAAGTTTGGGTGGCGAAGCTCCTAGGCTACGATTTCACAATAGAATACAAGACGGGAAAATCAAATCAAGCGGCCGATAGCTTATCTCGTTGCCACGAATCGCAAAATTCACACGAAGTCCAGAACGGGTCTTTCCTTGCGTTAAGCATACCGATTTGGGAGGATATAGCCACTATCGAGCAAGAACAACAGTCGGATGAAGACCTCTCTCGGATAATTACGGAATTACTGACGGATCCGTCATCACATCCGCGATACTCCTTGGAAGGGCGAAGACTCATGCATAAAGGAAGGTTAGTATTACCAAAAAATTCTCGTTGGATTCAACTATTACTGCATGAATTTCATGACACACACCTATGGGGGGGACACGCGGGAGTTTTACGTACATACAAACGCGTGGCGTCAAGTGTATATTGGAGGGGGAATGTTCGCCACGATCGAGAGATTATGTGGCCCAATGCGTGACGTGTCAACGCTCAAAATACGAAGCGCAATCGCCGGCCGGATTGTTACAACCCTTACCGATTCCAACACGGATTTGGGAAGATATATCTCTCGATTTTATCACCGGATTGCCAATATCCTTGGGATATTCTTGTATACTCGTTGTGGTGGACCGATTATCCAAGTACGGTCATTTTATCCCATTACGAACGCCGATCACGGCAAGAAGAGTAGCGTCTCAGTTTATAGAAAATGTGGTAAAATTGCATGGAGTTCCGGCGACAATCGTGAGCGATAGAGACCCACTCTTCGTGGGATCATTTTGGGGCGAGTTATTTAAAGCACAAGGGACGAAGCTCAAGTACAGTACGGCCTATCATCCGAAAACGGACGGCCAAACGGGAGGTACTTAACCGGGTGTTAGAGACATATTTACGGTGTTTTTTCTTCCGACCATCCTCGTAAATGGGCCGGATGGTTATCATGGGCGGAGTATTGGTACAATACATCGTTTCAGACTGCGGCACAAGCTACACCATTCGAGTTGGTATACGGGAGGCCACCACCAAATCTCTTGCGCTATGTGTCGGACGGAAGTCGAGTGGAGGCAGTTTCACAAATGTTGCAAAGTCGGGATGGAATTCTTCAACAATTACGGGACAATTTGGTACGAGCACAAAATCGGATGAGGGATCAAGCCAACAAACACCGCCGTGAGATTGAATTCGAGGTAGGTGATTCCGTTTTTCTTAAAGTACGACCTTATCGGCAAACTTCGATAGGACGGCAAAAGTATTCGAAATTAGCAGCACGATTTTACGGGCCATTCGAGATTGGTAAACGAGTGGGGGCCGTCGCCTACGAACTCAAGTTACCTCCGGAAGTCGCATTCACCTGGTCTTTCATGTTAGTCAATTAAAACGCACTTGTGGGAGATCATGAAGTAGTACCTACATTACCGGCATCTTTGGAAATGGAACACGATGACATCTTTGATCCGGAAGAAATACTACAAGGCCGAGAGGTGGAAAATAACAGGGGCCGCATACGGGAGATTTTGGTGAAATGGAAGAATCGAAGTATCGAGGAAGCTTCGTGGGTAGAGTTTGACGAGTTTAAAAAGCAATTTCCGAGTTTCCGCCTTGAGGACAAGGCCATTTTTAAGGGGGGAGGGAGTTGATGTGATTCGCTTGGACGAAGACGAAAAGAACGAAGAGGAAGCCACGGAGAGAGATAGGCGATTCACAAGATTCTACGTGAGGAGAAGAACACGAAAGAATAACGTGACCGAGAGAGACGATGCAACGTAGATGCATGGAAGGCATGAAGCAGATGTGGACAAGGAAAGAAAGACGAATTAGGCTTCATCCAAATTTAAGTAATTATTGCTTATTTTATATTATATTTTAGGATATTAGTATCTAGGGTTGATTTATTAATTTCCTATTTTATGTGGGTCTCCATCCTATATAAAGGATGAGAACCCTAAGTATTAGGCATGCTTTTGGTTTTGATCGAACTGCAGGCAAGGCTTAATGTCTTGAACTGGGCGAATTCTTCGTGAGTTCGTGTGGAGTCTTTCTTATTCAATTATCGTTCTATTTCTTATTTATCTTAGTCTCATAATCTCCAATTATTATTACTATCTCGCATGCACAACTAGTCGCTAGGGTTTGCGGGGTTTTCGAGTTGTAATTGTTTTACTGACCACAACTTTCGTGGTGATACAAGTACCAAATTCGGTTTACACCAATTTGGTCCGACCTACCGGATCGGACGGTATATGGTAGAGACGAGAGCCGGTCGCATTATCCAATCGGAGATGGAGGGAAGAGTAACGGCGCTAGAGGGCAAGGTGGAGTCGCTAGTATCCACTTCGGAGGAAACCACGACCACGCTTGTAAATATTCAAGCACAACTGGATGCGTTATTAGCACGAATCGGTAACCGAGAGAACCGACAGGAGATGGGACAACCAATCCCACCACCGCTACCCGTGTTCAACGGAGATGACCCACTCGGATGGATCTCGCGTGTCAATCATCACTTTGACCTATATGGATGCTCGACAGTGCAGAGGCGTCAATTACTTGGCGTGGCCATGGAAGGTGCAGCGTTGAACTGGTACGGATGGTTCACCGCGGAAGCCCCGGAATACACATGGGCAACATTCTCCCGAGCTCTTGCGGAGAGATTTGATGATCACTGTGAAGGGAGCGCTTTTGCGAAGCTAGCAGCATTAAAACAAGTCGACTCGGTGTCCGATTACATCGATCAATTCACGCATCTGGCAAATCAGGTAAAAACCATCCCCAAAGAAAATATACTAAGTTTGTTTATCATGGGATTGAAGGAACCGATCCGAGACCAAGTTTGGTTCATCGATCCTGCCGATTTTTCGTCCGCCATCAAATTGGCTCGTAAAGCCGAGATAACAGTCCGGAACAGCATGAGATCTTATAGCAGCGCGAAGGACTCATGGACCCCAAGAAAACCTGCACTACACTATAATCGTCCACCAACTGCAGCACCACAATTGGCGTTGCCGGCTCCACCATCGGCGAAGCAAGCAGCGGCCGGCCGAGAGGTGTGCGGACACCGTTTAGGCGAATGACGGACAATGAGCGCGAGGAGTTACGGCGCAAAGGGTTGTGCTACAAATGTAAGATGCCGTACCATCCAACTAACCACATACGTGCCGAAAAAAAATTTACGAGTATTGCTAGTAGATGAAGGCGATACGGAGCAATTAGAGTTGGAGGAGGTGGTTCTTACGGAGGGAGGCGAATTTGAGGTATTATCGGCTGACGACAGAGGAAAGATCAGAGGGTCGGACGGAATTATTTTGAATGCATTATCCGCGTTCGGTTTTTCCGGAGCCGAGACGCTTCGACTCGTAGGGAGAATCCGGGATCGCAAGGTAACAATCCTAGTGGACAGTGGAGCTTCTCATAATTTTTTATCAAACCGGTTAGCCAAGGAACTCGGTTTGCAAGCCGACGAGGAAGAGGATTTTTCCGGTGCGCTTAGGAGACGGCCATCGTGTCTTCTCGGAAGGTGTATGTCACGACATACCTATTGAGTTTGAGCGAGTAACATAATGATAGATTGTCACTTATTTCCATTAAGTGGTGTCGAGGTAATTCTGGGAATAGAATGGCTCCGCACATTAGGTGAATTACGTGTGAATTATGATCGTTTATACATGATGTTCGAGATGAACGGCAAACTCATCAAGTTACACGGTGATGGTTCGCGACTGCGAGCACCTGCAACTCTCAAAGCATTACGTTCATGGACGAACGTAGAGATGGCGGCATGGGTACTAGATTTGGCAGACCAATGGTTATGTTCTGGATCGGTTGAACGCACGAGCTTCCGCGAAGAAATCCAAAAATTGTTGGATGCATTTCCCGAAGTATTTGAAGAACCGACGGGACTACCTCCAGACCGGGGTGTGGAGCACAACATTAAGTTAAAGTCCGAAGTTGGAGCTATTTCGGTACGCCCATATAGGTATAATCACTTACAGAAGGACGAAATGGAGAAATTGGTCTCGGATATGCTTGCGGTAGGTATTGTACGGCTAAGTTACAGCCCATTCTCGAGTCCAGTACTCTTGGTAAAAAAGAAAGACGGCAGCTGGAGATTTTGCGTGGATTATCGGGAGTTAAACAAAGCCACAATCCCGGATAAATATCCCATACCGCTTATTCAAGAATTGTTGGATGAATTAGCAGGAGCAAGGGTTTTCTCCAAGATTGATTTACGTGCCGGCTACCATCAAATTAGGATGCGAGAAGCCGATATACCAAAGACCGCGTTTAGGACGCACAATGGTCATTACGAATTCTTAGTTATGCCATTTGGATTAACAAACGCTCCAGCAACTTTCCAATCCGCTATGAATGAATTATTTCGGCCTTATCTTCAAAAAGGGGTTTTGGTGTTTTTTGACGATATTTTGGTATACAGCCCATCATGGGAGGATCACAGAATACATCTATCGGCAGTGCTGGACAAACTTAGACAACATAAATTCTATGCAAACCGCAAGAAATGCACATTTGGTGCAACCCAAGTTGATTATTTAGGGCATTTAATTTCAGCCAATGGCGTTGCAATGGATCCCGAAAAGGTGCGTGCCGTGACGGAGTGGCCGACCCCGACAACACTAAAGGCGATACGAGGATTTTTGGGTTTAACGGGATATTATCGAAGATTCATCCGAGGTTATGGAATCACGGCGAGGCCTTTAACAAACCTACTCCAAAAAGGAAGCTACTTCCGGAAAATTCACATGGCCGGCCGAAGCGGATTTGGCTTTTCGCGAGTTGAAACAAGCGCTCGTATCGGCACCCGTATTACAATTACCCGACTTTTCGAAATTATTTGTCATCGAATGTGACGCATCTAACTCGGGATTGGCGCAGTTTTAATGCGGGATCGACATCCGGTAGCTTTCTATAGTAAAGGATTTCGAGCGGATAAAAAAGGCGATGTCAACATACGAAAAGGAATTAATGAGCCTTGTGATGGCGATCCAACATTGGAGACCGTACTTAATAGGGGCGTCATTTCTTAGTTCGAACCGATCACCATAGTTTGAAGCATCTCCTTGGACAAAGAGTAGCGACCCCGGCGCAACAAGTTTGGGTGGCGAAGCTCCTAGGCTACGATTTCACAATAGAATACAAGACGGGAAAATCAAATCAAGCGGCCGATAGCTTATCTCGTTGCCACGAATCGCAAAATTCACACGAAGTCCAGAACGGGTCTTTCCTTGCGTTAAGCATACCGATTTGGGAGGATATAGCCACTATCGAGCAAGAACAACGATCGGATGAAGACCTCTCTCGGATAATTACGGAATTACTGACGGATCCGTCATCACATCCGCGATACTCCTTGGAAGGGCGAAGACTC
Source organism: Lavandula angustifolia (assembly GCA_028984105.1). NCBI lineage: Eukaryota > Viridiplantae > Streptophyta > Magnoliopsida > Lamiales > Lamiaceae > Lavandula > Lavandula angustifolia. The sequence goes on from CM054813.1 coordinate 28,195,898, forward strand.
ATGCATAAAGGAAGGTTAGTATTACCAAAAAATTCTCGTTGGATTCAACTATTACTGCATGAATTTCATGACACACCTATGGGGGGACACGCGGGAGTTTTACGTACATACAAACGCGTGGCGTCAAGTGTATATTGGAGGGGAATGTTCGCCACAGTCAGAGATTATGTGGCCCAATGCGTGACGTGTCAACGCTCAAAATACGAAGCGCAATCGCCGGCCGGATTGTTACAACCCTTACCGATTCCAACACGGATTTGGGAAGATATATCTCTCGATTTTATCACCGGATTGCCAATATCCTTGGGATATTCTTGTATACTCGTTGTGGTGGACCGATTATCCAAGTACGGTCATTTTATCCCATTACGAACGCCGATCACGGCAAGAAGAGTAGCGTCTCAGTTTATAGAAAATGTGGTAAAATTGCATGGAGTTCCGGCGACAATCGTGAGCGATAGAGACCCACTCTTCGTGGGATCATTTTGGGGCGAGTTATTTAAAGCACAAGGGACGAAGCTCAAGTACAGTACGGCCTATCATCCGAAAACGGACGGCCAAACGGAGGTACTTAACCGGGTGTTAGAGACATATTTACGGTGTTTTTCTTCCGACCATCCTCGTAAATGGGCCGGATGGTTATCATGGGCGGAGTATTGGTACAATACATCGTTTCAGACTGCGGCACAAGCTACACCATTCGAGTTGGTATACGGGAGGCCACCACCAAATCTCTTGCGCTATGTGTCGGACGGAAGTCGAGTGGAGGCAGTTTCACAAATGTTGCAAAGTCGGGATGGAATTCTTCAACAATTACGGGACAATTTGGTACGAGCACAAAATCGGATGAGGGATCAAGCCAACAAACACCGCCGTGAGATTGAATTCGAGGTAGGTGATTCCGTTTTTCTTAAAGTACGACCTTATCGGCAAACTTCGATAGGACGGCAAAAGTATTCGAAATTAGCAAAGCACGATTTTACGGGCCATTCGAGATTGGTAAACGAGTGGGGGCCGTCGCCTACGAACTCAAGTTACCTCCGGGAAGTCGCATTCACCTGGTCTTTCATGTTAGTCAATTAAAACGCACTGTGGGAGATCATGAAGTAGTACCTACATTACCGGCATCTTTGGAAATGGAACACGATGACATCTTTGATCCGGAAGAAATACTACAAGGCCGAGAGGTGGAAAATAACGGGGGCCGCATACGGGAGATTTTGGTGAAATGGAAGAATCGAAGTATCGAGGAAGCTTCGTGGGTAGAGTTTGACGAGTTTAAAAAGCAATTTCCGAGTTTCCGCCTTGAGGACAAGGCCATTTTTAAGGGGGGAGGGAGTTGATGTGATTCGCTTGGACGAAGACGAAAAGAACGAAGAGGAAGCCACGGAGAGAGATAGGCGATTCACAAGATTCTACGTGAGGAGAAGAACACGAAAGAATAACGTGACCGAGAGAGACGATGCAACGTAGATGCATGGAAGGCATGAAGCGAGATGTGGACAAGGAAAGAAAGACGAATTAGGCTTCATCCAAATTTAAGTAATTATTGCTTATTTTATATTATATTTTAGGATATTAGTATCTAGGGTTGATTTATTAATTTCCTATTTTATGTGGGTCTCCATCCTATATAAAGGATGAGAACCCTAAGTATTAGGCATGCTTTTGGTTTTGATCGAACTGCAGGCAAGGCTTAATGTCTTGAACTGGGCGAATTCTTCGTGAGTTCGTGTGGAGTCTTTCTTATTCAATTATCGTTCTATTTCTTATTTATCTTAGTCTCATAATCTCCAATTATTATTACTATCTGCATGCACAACTAGTCGCTAGGGTTTGCAGGGTTTTCGAGTTGTAATTGTTTTACAGCCACAACTTTCGTGGTGATACAAGTACCAAATTCGGTTTACACCAATTTGGTCCGACCTACCGGATCAGACGGTATATGGTAGAGACGAGAGCCAGTCGCATTATCCAATCGGAGATGGAGGGAAGAGTAACGGCGCTAGAGGGCAAGGTGGAGTCGCTAGTATCCACTTCGGAGGAAACCACAGCCACGCTTGTAAATATTCAAGCACAACTGGATGCGTTATTAGCACGAATCGGTAACCGAGAGAACCGACAGGAGATGGGACAACCAATCCCACCACCGCTACCCGTGTTCAACGGAGATGACCCACTCGGATGGATCTCGCGTGTCAATCATCACTTTGACCTATATGGATGCTCGACAGTGCAGAGGCGTCAATTACTTGGCGTGGCCATGGAAGGTGCAGCGTTGAACTGGTACGGATGGTTCACCGCGGAAGCCCCGGAATACACATGGGCAACATTCTCCCGAGCTCTTGCGGAGAGATTTGATGATCACTGTGAAGGGAGCGCTTTTGCGAAGCTAGCAGCATTAAAACAAGTCGACTCGGTGTCCGATTACATCGATCAATTCACGCATCTGGCAAATCAGGTAAAAACCATCCCCAAAGAAAATATACTAAGTTTGTTTATCATGGGATTGAAGGAACCGATCCGAGACCAAGTTTGGTTCATCGATCCTGCCGATTTTTCGTCCGCCATCAAATTGGCTCGTAAAGCCGAGATAACAGTCCGGAACAGCATGAGATCTTATAGCAGCGCGAAGGACTCATGGACCCCAAGAAAACCTGCACTACACTATAATCGTCCACCAACTGCAGCACCACAATTGGCGTTGCCGGCTCCACCATCGGCGAGCAGCAGCGGCGGCCGACCAGGAGGTGTGCGGACACCGTTTAGGCGAATGACGGACAATGAGCGCGAGGAGTTACGGCGCAAAGGGTTGTGCTACAAATGTAAGATGCCGTACCATCCAACTAACCACATCTGTGCCGAAAAAAATTTACGAGTATTGCTAGTAGATGAAGGCGATACGGAGCAATTAGAGTTGGAGGAGGTGGTTCTTACGGAGGGAGGCGAATTTGAGGTATTATCGGCTGACGACAGAGGAAAGATCAGAGGGTCGGACGGAATTATTTTGAATGCATTATCCGCGTTCGGTTTTTCCGGAGCCGAGACGCTTCGACTCGTAGGGAGAATCCAGGATCGCAAGGTAACAATCCTAGTGGACAATGGAGCTTCTCATAATTTTTTATCAAACCAGTTAGCCAAGGAACTCGGTTTGCAAGCCGACAGGAAGAGGATTTTTCCGGTGCGCTTAGGAGACGGCCATCGTGTCTTCTCGGAAGGTGTATGTCACGACATACCTATTGAAGTTTGAGCCGGGTAACATAATGATAGATTGTCACTTATTTCCATTAAGTGGTGTCGAGGTAATTCTGGGAATAGAATGGCTCCGCACATTAGGTGAATTACGTGTGAATTATGATCGTTTATACATGATGTTCGAGATGAACGGCAAACTCATCAAGTTACACGGTGATGGTTCGCGACTGCGAGCACCTGCAACTCTCAAAGCATTACGTTCATGGACGAACGTAGAGATGGCGGCATGGGTACTAGATTTGGCAGACCAATGGTTATGTTCTGGATCGGTTGAACGCACGAGCTTCCGCGAAGAAATCCAAAAATTGTTGGATGCATTTCCCGAAGTATTTGAAGAACCGACGGGACTACCTCCTGACCGGGGTGTGGAGCACAACATTAAGTTAAAGTCCGAAGTTGGAGCTATTTCGGTACGCCCATATAGGTATAATCACTTACAGAAGGACGAAATGGAGAAATTGGTCTCGGATATGCTTGCGGTAGGTATTGTACGGCTAAGTTACAGCCCATTCTCGAGTCCAGTACTCTTGGTAAAAAAGAAAGACGGCATTGGAGATTTTGCGTGGATTATCGGGAGTTAAACAAAGCCACAATCCCGGATAAATATCCCATACCGCTTATTCAAGAATTGTTGGATGAATTAGCAGGAGCAAGGGTTTTCTCCAAGATTGATTTACGTGCCGGCTACCATCAAATTAGGATGCGAGAAGCCGATATACCAAAGACCGCGTTTAGGACGCACAATGGTCATTACGAATTCTTAGTTATGCCATTTGGATTAACAAACGCTCCAAAGCAACTTTCCAATCCGCTATGAATGAATTATTTCGGCCTTATCTTCAAAAAGGGGTTTTGGTGTTTTTTGACGATATTTTGGTATACAGCCCATCATGGGAGGATCACAGAATACATCTATCGGCAGTGCTGGACAAACTTAGACAACATAAATTCTATGCAAACCGCAAGAAATGCACATTTGGTGCAACCCAAGTTGATTATTTAGGGCATTTAATTTCAGCCCAATGGCGTTGCAATGGATCCCGAAAAGGTGCGTGCCGTGACGGAGTGGCCGACCCCGACAACACTAAAGGCGATACGAGGATTTTTGGGTTTAACGGGATATTATCGAAGATTCATCCGAGGTTATGGAATCACGGCGAGGCCTTTAACAAACCTACTCCAAAAGGAAGCTACTTAGGAAAATTCACATGGCCGGCCGAAGCGGATTTGGCTTTTCGCGAGTTGAAACAAGCGCTCGTATCGGCACCCGTATTACAATTACCCGACTTTTCGAAATTATTTGTCATCGAATGTGACGCATCTAACTCGGGAATTGGCGCAGTTTTAATGCGGGATCGACATCCGGTAGCTTTCTATAGTAAAGGATTTCGAGCGGATAAAAAGGCGATGTCAACATACGAAAAGGAATTAATGAGCCTTGTGATGGCGATCCAACATTGGAGACCGTACTTAATAGGGGCGTCATTTCTTAGTTCGAACCGATCACCATAGTTTGAAGCATCTCCTTGGACAAAGAGTAGCGACCCCGGCGCAACAAGTTTGGGTGGCGAAGCTCCTAGGCTACGATTTCACAATAGAATACAAGACGGGAAAATCAAATCAAGCGGCCGATAGCTTATCTCGTTGCCACGAATCGCAAAATTCACACGAAGTCCAGAACGGGTCTTTCCTTGCGTTAAGCATACCGATTTGGGAGGATATAGCCACTATCGAGCAAGAACAACAGTCGGATGAAGACCTCTCTCGGATAATTACGGAATTACTGACGGATCCGTCATCACATCCGCGATACTCCTTGGAAGGGCGAAGACTCATGCATAAAGGAAGGTTAGTATTACCAAAAAATTCTCGTTGGATTCAACTATTACTGCATGAATTTCATGACACACCTATGGGGGGACACGCGGGAGTTTTACGTACATACAAACGCGTGGCGTCAAGTGTATATTGGAGGGGAATGTTCGCCGCGATCGAGAGATTATGTGGCCCAATGCGTGACGTGTCAACGCTCAAAATACGAGCGCAATCGCCGGCGGATTGTTACAACCCTTACCGATTCCAACACGGATTTGGGAAGATATATCTCTCGATTTTATCACCGGATTGCCAATATCCTTGGGATATTCTTGTATACTCGTTGTGGTGGACCGATTATCCAAGTACGGTCATTTTATCCCATTACGAACGCCGATCACGGCAAGAAGAGTAGCGTCTCAGTTTATAGAAAATGTGGTAAAATTGCATGGAGTTCCGGCGACAATCGTGAGCGATAGAGACCCACTCTTCGTGGGATCATTTTGGGGCGAGTTATTTAAAGCACAAGGGACGAAGCTCAAGTACAAGACGGCCTATCATCCGAAACGGACGGCCAAACGGAGGTACTTAACCGGGTGTTAGAGACATATTTACGGTGTTTTTCTTCCGACCATCCTCGTAAATGGGCCGGATGGTTATCATGGGCGGAGTATTGGTACAATACATCGTTTCAGACTGCGGCACAAGCTACACCATTCGAGTTGGTATACGGGAGGCCACCACCAAATCTCTTGCGCTATGTGTCGGACGGAAGTCGAGTGGAGGCAGTTTCACAAATGTTGCAAAGTCGGGATGGAATTCTTCAACAATTACGGGACAATTTGGTACGAGCACAAAATCGGATGAGGGATCAAGCCAACAAACACCGCCGTGAGATTGAATTCGAGGTAGGTGATTCCGTTTTTCTTAAAGTACGACCTTATCGGCAAACTTCGATAGGACGGCAAAAGTATTCGAAATTAGCAGCACGATTTTACGGGCCATTCGAGATTGGTAAACGAGTGGGGGCCGTCGCCTACGAACTCAAGTTACCTCCGGGAAGTCGCATTCACCTGGTCTTTCATGTTAGTCAATTAAAACGCACTGTGGGAGATCATGAAGTAGTACCTACATTACCGGCATCTTTGGAAATGGAACACGATGACATCTTTGATCCGGAAGAAATACTACAAGGCCGAGAGGTGGAAAATAACAGGGGCCGCATACGGGAGATTTTGGTGAAATGGAAGAATCGAAGTATCGAGGAAGCTTCGTGGGTAGAGTTTGACGAGTTTAAAAAGCAATTTCCGAGTTTCCGCCTTGAGGACAAGGCCATTTTTAAGGGGGAGGGAGTTGATGTGATTCGCTTGGACGAAGACGAAAAGAACGAAGAGGAAGCCACGGAGAGAGATAGGCGATTCACAAGATTCTACGTGAGGAGAAGAACACGAAAGAATAACGTGACCGAGAGAGACGATGCAACGTAGATGCATGGAAGGCATGAAGCAGATGTGGACAAGGAAAGAAAGACGAATTAGGCTTCATCCAAATTTAAGTAATTATTGCTTATTTTATATTATATTTTAGGATATTAGTATCTAGGGTTGATTTATTAATTTCCTATTTTATGTGGGTCTCCATCCTATATAAAGGATGAGAACCCTAAGTATTAGGCATGCTTTTGCTTTTGATCGAACTGCAGGCAAGGCTTAATGTCTTGAACTGGGCGAATTCTTCGTGAGTTCGTGTGGAGTCTTTCTTATTCAATTATCGTTCTATTTCTTATTTATCTTAGTCTCATAATCTCCAATTATTATTACTATCTGCATGCACAACTAGTCGCTAGGGTTTGCAGGGTTTTCGAGTTGTAATTGTTTTACAGCCACAACTTTCGTGGTGATACAAGTACCAAATTCCGTTTACACCAGGCTTGCTCGCGTTGAAGAAGATTATTTGGTCGAGATGAGGAGACAATGTGATGTACCCAGTCATTCAGGTATGCATGCCAAATTCCATATTTAACATCTTTACGTGCTTGATAAAAACTTGCTCTAACACAACCTGAATTTATTACCAAAATGGCCTCACTTTGATTTGTGGGATACGCAAGAATCATAATTTGAAGTTGTTACGCTCATAAAAATGTGAAACTTCATGAGCAATGTGTGCTTATGTTCTCAAAGCTTGATTCAAGAAGCTCATAATATAGTTTTTCTTGCAATCTGTTGTTGCTGAAAGGGGTTTATTGGTTATAGGAGAAGATGAATCTTGCGAGGAAAGCAATGTGTATTCACTTAGCCCAAAGCTGAAAGCATTCTCAGATTGGCTACTCCAAACAATGAATTCCGGCAATCTTGAATTCATATTCCCAGCTGCTACACAAATGTATTCTCCTCTCGTCGAGGAGCTGTGGAAGGACAAAGCTTTTCAAGCTGCCTACAAGAGGAAAACTGAACTGCATTCGCTCCCAAGAGCTGCTAACTACTTCTTAGATCAAGTAAGTTTTGTTACTTTTGTGGAGTTGTTACTACATAGGTTGAATATTGATCATCATCTTTTCCTTTCTTAAGGCTGTTGAAGTGACACAAATGGAGTACGAGCCTAGTCAAATGGACATCTTGTACGCTGAGGGAATCACCTCCTCTAATGAGATAGCATCCAAGGAGTTCTCTTTTCCTAAATCATCCGAGGATTGGTACATGGAATCATCTGATCAAAATGATCCCTCTTCAAGGTTAGCTACTATATAATTTGCAAGATTTACATTCCTCTGAATTTCTCTCCTGCGTGCTCACTTGAAACTAAATTATGTTTGATCACTCGAGATTGCTTTCATTATGTGTGATTATATTCCTAACACCAGCTTGGGACCCTGCAGATATCAACTCATCAGAGTCCATCTAAGTAGCCTTGGAGAGAAGTGTAAGTGGTTGGAGATGTTCGAAGATGTGGACCTAGTCATCTTCACCGTCTCCATAACGGATTACGACGAGTACTCCCTCGACACCAACAAGATGATGAAGAACAAGCAAATTTCGAAAGCATCGTCACAAATCCAACTCTTCGCGACAAGAACTTCCTCCTCATCCTCAACAAACTAGACATTCTCAAGGAGAAGATCGAACGATCCCCTCTAACCAAATGCGAATGGTTTCGAGATTTCAGCCCTGTCATCAGCTTCCACCAGAACAGAGCCAGCAACAACAATCCGCCACTGGCGCAACACGCTTTCCATTACGTCGCCGTCAAGTTTAAACGGTTGTTTGCTGAGCTAGAAACTATTTGTGTCGGCAGGTACGGTGTTAGGGATACAAGCAAGGAGCCCTAACTCTTCCCAAAACCATGGTTATAGGGAAATGATTGACACTCATTTATATACCACTTCACACTTCTGTGTGAAGTTGATGTGGGATAACCCACTTCATAGCAATACCTCCCCCTTCGAAACTGTACGTCCACGGACGGCCTACTCCGGAAGTCCTCCCCACCCACGACTCCATTCGCTGCAATACCAGTCCTGGGCCCACCCGGGGACTACTCCCCGGGGCCATCCGGTTTCCCGGGCCAATCAACGGGCCAATCAACAAACTAGACATTCTTGAGGAGAAGATCGAACGATCCCCTCTAACCGAATGCGAATGGTTTCGAGATTTTAGCCCCGTCATCAGCTTCCACCATAACAGAGCCAACAGCAACAACAATCTGCCACTGGCGCAACGCGCTTTCCATTACGTCGCCGTCAAGTTTAAACGGTTGTTTGCTGAGCTATCGGATCGAAAACTGTTTGTGTCGGCAGGTATGGTGTTAAGGATACAAGAAAGGAGCCCTAACTCTCTCCAAAACCATGGTTATAGGGAAATGATTGACACTCACTTATATACCACTCCACACATTCCGCGTGAAGTTGATGTGGAATAACCCACTTCATAACAATACCTTTCCCTTCGAAACCGTACGTCCACGGACGGCCTACTCCGGAAGTCCTCCCCACCCACGGCTGGGTCCGCGGTGGGGACCACCCAGGATGCTGGCCCACCCACGACTCCATTCGCTGCAATACTAGTCCTGGGCCCACCCGGGGACTATTCCCTGGGGCCACCCGGTTTCCCGGGCCAATCAACGGGTCGCCCCTTCCCGCAGACATACGATCCGGCAGATCGAACCATTGTTAGGGATACAAGCAAGGAGTCCTAACTCTCCCCAAAACCATGGTTATAGGGAAATGATTGACACTCACTTATATACCACTCCACACTTTCGTGTGAAGTCGATGTGGGATAATCCACTTCATAACAATACCTTCCCCTTCGAAACCGTACGTCCACGGACGGCCTACTCCGGAAGTCCTCCCCACCCACGGCTGGGTCTGCAGTGGGGCCCACCCAAGTTGCTTGCCCACCCACGACTACATTCGCTGCAATACCAGTCCTGGGCCCACCCGGGGACTACTCCCCGGGGCCACCCGATTTCCCGAGCCAATCAACGGGTCGCCCCTTCCCGCAGACGTACGATCCGGTATGTCGGATCATTTTTAGGGATACAAGCAAGGAGCCCTAACTCTCCCCAAAACCATGGTTATAGGGAAAGGATTGAGACTCACTTATATACCACTCCACACTTCTGTGTGAAGTTGATGTGGGATAACCCACTTCATAACATACGACATTGGAGACGGAGAGTGTCGATAGAGCTCTCCGATACGGGAGAGAGATTCTGCGGTGGAAGAATGAGATTCAATTTCAACCGGTTAGCATGAATGAGTCTTCTTGCAAGAGCACTTCGATGGAGCCGAGTATTGATGTATAGTTGAAGAATGTGCATAAAATAATTCAAATTAGGGCAATTAATTTGATTTATGTTACAGAATATTACATTACACGGGTTGTAAAGATTTGAGCAACAACATTATTGTACAGATCTATCAATATATATACAGAATGCTTGATCTCAGCTGGGGGCAAAACGGTCAATGAGCAAGAACACGGTGGTTTCCGACATTGTTGACGCTGACTTTGGGGTGGCTGGAGATGACGGCGGATGTTGTTTTGGCTCGCTTCCTTCTTGAGAAACAGCTTCCTTCTTGGAGATGATCGAGAATGGAGTTTTGGACCTGATCTTTGCCCTTAACTTTGCTACTCCCACGCATGAATCCGCTACAGCTTCCATTTCTTGATTGTATAAGCTTGTGATCCTTTATAATTTTGATGATGAATGATGAGGGAGAAAAGAGCATGAATATGTATTTGTTTATATAGGAGTTAGAATTGCAATAAATCCGGTGTAAAAGGAAATAAAAATCAGTCTATAGAAATTAGAATGCCTTTCTAGTTACGTTGGTTTCTTAGGACACGGTTTCTCTCTCTCTCCACCTTTTATTTTTAAGTCGTCACGGTTTTGTTAGGATATTCCCTCGAGATACTTTGCTGCCCAATTTTTGTAAGTGTAATATTCAAATGTTGCCAAAATTTTTAAATTAAATACAATAATAGTCATTTTTATAATTTTCTAAATAATATAATCACTTTCAATAAAATATTATTACTTTTATATCTATGAAAGCTAAAAAGTCAGAACTCAAACATATTTCTGTTATATTGTCGAAAATGAGACAAATCTAATTGAAAAAGGCAAAAAATAGATCTAACTAGATACATGTGACTTTGGTTCTAACCCGTTTTGATCGCCCTACTGGATTCTGGCCGGTAAGATCTAGCTGTTGCATTTAGTGAGAAAGAGGACCGTTGAATTTCTTTGCAAAAGCAGATGAGAATTCTTAAACTTACGTCAGAACCGATTAGAACCGTCATCATAACCGTAGAAAATTTATTAGATAAACAAGTTCTTTCTCATACTAAGAACTCAATCAAAACTCTGTCAGAACCCAATGAGAACTCGTTCAGAATCTTGTCAGAACAATAAAATTGTGCAACATCACTCATTCCACCCAAATTGAAATTCGGGCGATGAAGTACGGTCAGAACCCAAACCTGAACGATAAGAACTCGATAGGAATCTGCTTAGAACCAAAAATATTTTGTAAAATATAATTTATTTATTCATTTCAATCAATTATTGCACTAAAACACTTGTTATATCTGCTAAGTCATAGAAGTGATGTCCTTTATTTGACTTTGACTATTTGTGAAGTAAATTTAAAAAATGGCTATATTTGTGTTTGCAAGTAATGCAGTGATAAGTCGTTTTCGTACTTAGTGATTTCAGGCCGAAAAGTGCGTCAATTGGTCAACCGGTGCACTCGCAGTGGCGTATTATGCAGGGTTTCGGTGCTGACGTGGCATGATGAAGAGGATATTAATTGGCGCGTTTTGGTGAAGAAAAGGCGCGGAAAGTCGCGAATTAAGGCACGGTTATTAGGATAGGAAAAGATCAAGAAAATATCTTTTGGTGGTTAAGGAAAGATCTTGTTTCCTTATCCACCCAAATATTTTCCTTATCCTAATTTAACCTACCTTGGAGAGGAAGAAAAGAGGAGTATATTAAGAGATGATTGGGGACGAAATTACACACGCCATAGACACACGAGACAGCCATTCGAACACGTCCCAACATCCCGAGCTCACATTCCGGCCATTGCTCCCTTCCGATCCCAACCGCCGACCGCCGCAGCACCATCGCGCCGCCGAACTGCCCAATTTGAAGACCATTTCCGAACCACCTCCGAACCATCCGACCAGATTTCGCAGCATAGTTTTAGAAGAAAACATCCTTTTTATTTCCGTCTTTCATGTTCTTTAAATTTCGTAGTTGAACTCTAGTTTATTTCCGTTTCGCAATTTAATCGTTTTTCTAGGATCTTAGTAATTTCAATTCGAACCTCTTTGTTATTTCAATTCAAGATTTTAGTTAAAATTCGTAGTTGTTATTTTCTGCTATTTCGTACCTTAATAAGTTTAAATATAGATTTCGTGCATGCTAGATTTAGGGTTATTTGTGTTCATGTTTACGTTCGCAAACCGTCTCGGTTGTCCAACCGAATCATCGGCATGAGTAGCTAAACTTTTTAGTGGTCCGGCGAGAATGTGAATGCACACGTGAACGATACATGAGGCTTAGGTGCTCATAATTAATCAATAGGGTTTCGGGATAATTCCGAATTAATTAATCTGGCTAGTAATTTAGGATTGATCACCCTAGGTTGCGCAGCTTGTAGCTAACTTAGTACTTCCATCGTTTCTCGTGGAACAAGGCTAGGTAAGTAGCGAAATTATTCGTTAGAGTAATTGGATTAAACCGATAGGAGACTATGAGATGCCCAACATACGAGTAGGCTCCTATACTAGGCTCCCTTAGTTCGATAAAGCTGTCTAGCTATTAAATCTATTGATTGCCCAACATCGTAGGTTGTAGCTAGGTTAGGGAAGTAGCCGTTTCTATGCCCAACATGGCGGTTACCGAATAAGTAAGTGGGAGTGAGGATCACGCAGTTTAAGTTACGATGGTCTATAACTAGTAGATTCTTGAGATTAATTCATATTATGTGCCGAGGATTGGAATAAACGTGTGTATGAATATTCTGTTGGACCTGCCTTTCAGTTGACCAGTTAATACAGTTTAAATTCCGTTTTCAGTTTCTATTCCTGCTTTTAATTTTATAAGTTCGTAGTTTAATAGGAAACCCAAAACTTGCGTGGTTGCTAACCAAAACCCTAGATAAGTAGGAAAATAAAGTGTCTAGTCGTCCGTTCCCTGTGTTCGATACCTGTGAACTATACTGATATAATTCTCTGATTTTTGCAGGATTATTTGGTGCAATACAGCGATCACCAAATTGGCGCCGTTGCCGGGGAACGGTGTTAAGTAGTTCTTTAATATTTTCTACTAATCTATTTTTTCGTGCTTTTTAATGTTGCATGAGCAGGTCTTCCAAGCCTAATCTAATATTCGATCCTGAGATCGAGAAAGCAGCTAAAAGAAATAGGAAGGAGAGAAAGCTGCAAAAGCAACAAATTCTGTTCAGGGCAGCAAACGTCTTAACTGCCCAACCAGAAGACAAAACAGACGCCGTTGAAACGATCAGCGACTCAGAACCAGAGACGTTTTTGTTCGACAAAACACTCCACAACACTCCAGTAACAAGCTCAGAATCAGAGGAGGAAGAGATGGAGGACGAAGTGCATGATCCACCACCATTGAGGATGAATACCGGATCGCTTGACATGGGAGCGGACCTACCGGGTCCAATCCAAATCACTACTACAGAACAAATAGATGTCAAGCTGAACATGGTCGCTGCCATGCCGAAGTTTTATGGAAGGACGAACAAGAATCCAAATTCCTTTTTGGCGTCATTCAACCAAGTGTGTAATCTGCATCGGCAGGGCAATCTGGACGCTTTCAAGCTCAAGGCCTTTCCATTCACTCTTCAAGACGGAGCACAAGCGTGGTTCTCGAGTTTAAAGCCGAACACGATCACGACGTGGGCCCAGATGCGTACGGTCTTCCTAAAGAAGTATTTCCCGCAATCAAAGACAAATGCATTAAAGAAGCAGATTTTCGGGATTGCTCAAGAACTCGACGAGACCTTTGGCGCATACTGGGAGAGATTTGGACGACTGGTCGATAGTTGTCCGAACCATGGCTACTCGGATGTGGAGCTTCTACAGATTTTCTATCAAGGGATGACAGACGAAGCCAAAGCCATGGTCGATATCGGTCTAAGGGGGAATTTCCATACAAGCCTCTACGAAGATGCAAGGAATATAATCGAAGGACTTGCGGAATCCACCTCGCAATACAAAGGACCGAGACCAACAAGGAGAGCTGTAAATTGGTCTCATTCCGATTACTTGGATGAGATCGATAGTAAAGTGGAGGCAAAATTCAGCCTATTACAAGATAAGCTCGACTTGTTACTCAAGCAGAACGCTCCTACCCCAAGCCGATCAAATGCCGATCATGCATGTGGAGCGTGTGGAGAAAAAGGACATACATCACTACAATGTCCCGGAGAAGAAGTGAACGCAGCTGGAAATTGTAGCGGACAGCAAGGGGTTCATCCGAACCTTCGATGGAGGCAACCGGAAGAACAATTTGAACCAAGGAATCCGCCTCAGCAACAATTTCAGCAGCAATATCAGCATCAACAAAATTTTCAGCAGCCTTACCAGGCTCCTAATCAGAATGGCTACCAGCAGACGTATAGGCCTCCACATCAAAGGCAGTTTCAGCAGCAGAGTGCTCCAGTTGCCCAACCGGAGCACCAGAATCCATTAGAAAAGCTTTTGGCCGAAATGATTTCTTCGCAGAAGGACACTACTGCATTTCAACAACAAATGCAGAAGGAGATGATCCAAACTCAACGAGAGATGAATCAAACGAAGAAGGATCAGCAAGCTACTATGGATCAGTTGGCCAAGCAGATGAATAAATTGAATTCTACAATGCAGGAGATTAAGAATTCTCAAGGGCAGCTTCCAGCTCAACCACAGCAAAATCTGAATGCCCATAACTGCAATCAAATTACGCTGCGTGGAGGAAAAGAACTGCCTGGCCCAGTTGTGCAAGCGAGACACCCAGAAAAGCCGACAGAAAAGAAGAAGGCCGCAGAACAGCCTGCACAACCCTACTGTCCAGAAGAACAGCATGCTGAAGATGCTGAACCAGAGCAGGAAGAGGAGACTATCCCGATTGGGCAATCGGAGTCTGAACCGATACTCCCTCCACCATTTCCGGAAGCTTTGGAAAGAAAAAGAACGCCGAACAAGGAAAGCATGGATTACATGAAGTTGTTCGAAAAATTAGAGATCAATATCCCTTTCCTTGAAGCTGTAAAGATTCCCAAGTTCGGGAAATTTGTGAAGGATTTCATAGCCGGAAAAGTTCCCAAGTCCGGGAAAGTCCTGTTCGATCACACAGTGTCGGCGATTATACAGAAGATGCTTCCTGCCAAATGTGCCGACCCAGGTATGTTTACACTTCCCTGTTTGATGGGTGATGTCATGATTAAACAAGCTATGTGTGATCTAGGAGCGTCAAGAAATGTTATGCCCTTATCTGTTTATAATCAATTGGTAGGAGCTGAGTTAGTATCCACTAAGGTAATAATCCAATTAGCAGATAGGTCATGCATTGCTCCGATTGGTTTACTTGAGAATATTTTAGTCAGAATCAACAACTTTGTCTATCCGGCTGATTTTATGTAATTGACACAAATGATAGGCAAGTTGAAGGAACTGCGGGAGTATTATTGGGTAGGCCATTTCTAAAAACAGTAAAGGCAATAATTAATGTGGACGAGGGTTCAATAAGTGTGGCATATCCAATGAAACGTATGTTCATAGGATAAGTGAGGCACTAAAGAAACCCTACGATCATGAAAATGAGAATGCTTTTTCTACTGACTCCATTGATGCAATTGTCCAAGAATATCTTGAGACGTATGTGGTGCAGGATAAGATGGAAGTTACCTTGACTCAAGGACTGACCGAAGCAGATGTCAAAGACATGCAAGATGAGGAGATCAGAGAGAGCATCTTAGCTCTGTATGCAGCCCCAAAACTGGAAACTGTCAGCAATGTGTCTCAGTTGCCCAACCGAGACACTGCCGAGAAACTGTTGCCATCGATCGTCAAAGCTCCGAAACTGGAACTTAAACAGCTCCCTACACATCTAAAGTATGCATATCTGGGAGAGAATGAGACGCTGCCCGTCATCATCAACAAGGAGCTTGATGACAATCAAGAAACGACACTGCTTGAAGTTTTGAAGAAGCATAAGAAGGCTATAGGCTGGACTTTAGCCGACATTACCGGTATAAATCCCGATGTATGCGAGCATTCAATCTTGATGGAGCCTGACAGCAAGCCCTTCCGCGATCAACAAAGGAAGCTCAATCCGAATATGCGGGAGGTCGTACTAAAGGAAGTTTTGAAGCTGTTGTCAATGGGTATAATTTACCCCATATCGGACAGCAAGTGGGTAAGTCCCGTACATGTTGTGCCGAAGAAGTCCGGATTCCAAGTGGTGGAAAACGAGAAGAACGAGTTGATTTCGGTACGCTTAGTAACGGGATGGCGCATGTGCATTGATTACCGAAAGCTAAATTCGGCTACACGCAAGGATCATTTCCCGCTTCCGTTCATCGATCAAATGCTTGAGAGACTTGCGGGGCAAGTCTATTTCAATTTTCTAGACGGATATAGCGGCTATTTCCAAATCCATGTTCGAGATGAGGATCAAGACAAGACAACGTTCACATGTCCATATAGAACGTTCGCCTACCGCCGAATGCCGTTTGGGTTGTGTAACGCGCTGGGTACCTTTCAGAGGTGCATGATGAGTATATTCTCGGACCTTATCGAGAATTGCATAGAAGTCTTCATGGACGACTTCACTGTTTACGGTGACTCTTACACTGCGTGCTTGAAGAATCTAGACAAGGTCCTAGTCCGGTGCGTAGAAAAGAATTTGGTGTTGAACTATGAAAAATGCCATTTCATGGTGACCGAGGGGATCGTGCTCGGTCACATCGTTTCAAAAAGAGGAATCGAAGTTGATAAAGCCAAAGTTGAGTCCATAGCCAAGTTGCCGTACCCGACTACACCAAAGGAGGTTCACGGATTTCTAGGGCACGCCGGTTTTTATCGACGCTTTATTAAAGATTTCGCGAAAATAGCTCAACTATTGACAAGGCTACTACAAAAAGAAATCGACTTCGATTTCGATGACAAGTGTAAGGAGGCCTTTACCCTCCTAAAAGACAAGCTCACAACAGCTCCGGTGATGCAGCCGCCGGATTGGAACAAGCCCTTCGAAATAATGTGCGATGCCTCCGATTGGGCAATCGGAGCAGTACTGGGACAGAAATCCAGGAAGGAGAGCCACGTGATTCACTATGCATCAATGACATTGAATCCAGCTCAATGCAACTATTCCACAACAGAGAAGGAGCTGTTGGCAATTGTGTTTGCCTTTGATAAATTCCGTTCTTATTTACTCGGCTCGAAGATAATCGTCTATACCGATCACGCCGCCGTCAAACATCTCCTTGTAAAGAAGGAATCGAAGCCAAGACTTATCCGATGGATTCTTTTGCTTCATGTGGCGGATCACTTAAGCCGATTAAATCAAGAAGAAGATGGAGAGCCAATCAACCAGACCTTTCTAGAAGAACACTTATATACTGTTCCGGAGACTATTTCCAGCCTTGCCCAGCTGTTTCCAGAACAGTGTTTTGCTATTCAAGTTCAGAAAGTGTCTCAGTTGGCCAACCGAGACACCATCGAGTCAGAACAGTTGCAGACTGTGGGTAAGACTTTTAATTTACCTTGGTTTGCTAATATTGTGAATTATTTGACATCTAAGCAGCTTCCACCCGAGTTTACTCATGCTCAAAAAGCTAAGTTGAAAAGCGAGTGCAAGCAATACTTTTGGGACTCTCCAATCCTTTGGAAAATGGGGGTCGATCAAGTCATTCGCAGATGCATACCCGAGGATGAGCAAGAAGATGTCTTATCCCATTGCCACTCCTCTGCTTATGGTGGACATTTTGGTCCAAAAAGAACCGCACGAAAGGTGTTAGATGCAGGATTCTTTTGGCCACGCCTACACCTCGACGCTTATAAGTACTGTAAGTCTTGTACACGTTGTCAAATGACAGGAAATATATCCATGAGAGATGAAATCCGCAAAAGCCCTTAAGATTTTGTGAAATTTTCGATGTATGGGGTATGGATTTCATGGGTCCGTTTCCTCATTCATATGGGAACGTATATATTCTACTTGCCGTCGATTATGTTTCAAAATGGGTCGAGGCGAAAGCCACCAAGACTAATGATTCTAAAGCAGTTGCAGGATTTCTCCGTACTAATATTTTTTGCAGATTTGGAGTGCCTAAAGCCATAATAAGCGACCAAGGCACACACTTTTGCAACCGCACCATAGAGTCATTAATGAAGAAGTATGGAGTAGCTCACCGAGTCTCTACCGCTTACCATCCTCAATCGAATGGACAAGCTGAAGTGTCTAATCGAGAAATCAAGGCTATATTGGAGAAGACTGTCAATCCATCAAGAAAGGATTGGAGTACGAGGCTGGATGACGCCTTATGGGCCTATCGTACAGCCTATAAAACTCCTCTCGGAATGTCTCCGTATAGATTGATTTTTGGTAAGCTATGTCATCTGCCTGTGCAACTGGAGCACAAAGCTTGGTGGGCTGTTAAGAAAATCAACATGGACCCAACCGAAAGTGCTAAGGAACGAAAATATCAGCTTCAAGGGCTGGAAGAGATTCGGATGGAGTCCTATGACGCGGCAATGCGATACAAAGATCGTACTAAGGCATGGCATGATAAGGCTATTCGTTTGAAGAAATTTGAGCCAGGGCAACTTGTCTTGCTTTATCAATCACGCCTACGGCTCATGCCGGGAAAGCTTAGGTCCAGATGGATTGGTCTATTCCGAGTGCGCTTCGCTTGGCCAAGCGGAGCAGTGGTCATACAGAAATTGGACTCGGACGAAGTTTTTACTGTGAATGGCCATCGCCTTAAAATCTACCATGCAGCCGCAAGGATAAAAGATGTGGACGAGCAAAGCTTGTCCATTCCCTCTTACGTTTGACTCTTTGAAGAGGAGGTCTAGCCGAAGACTCTAAAGAGAGGCGCTACCGGGAGGCAACCCGTGTTTTGCTAGTTATTTCAATTTTTCGTATTTTTAATTATTTTTGCCTATTTTATGCTTGATGATTTTCTTCTTATTTTTTTCAGATTTTTGGTTAAGGATGAAAAGGTTTAAGTGTAAGGAGATTGTGGTAAAAATAAGAAGAAGAGAAGTTTGGAGGACCAAATTGAAATTTTGGAGAGATGGAAGGACCCAATTGAAGTCTTCAAGATTGTACAAGGACTCAATTACATGAAGGAGGTTTTGTTGAGGCCAAATTCACTTAACAAAAGTTGATGGACTCAATTGAAAGAAGTGGGGTCCCTTGTCTTAATTGTGCAAGTGGAGGCGTCAAAGTGAAAATATTAATCTACTATAAATACAACAACCGTACCCACTTGCCACTATTCCCACTTCTTCCCTCAATAACCGCCGCCCACTTCTCCCTCTCTCTCAAAGATTTTCAAGTATTGCAACCTCCACCACCACAACCAACTCAACTGCACAACCAAACCATCATGCCGCCGAAGAAACGATCTGGGCTCCGCGCCGCCGCTAAATGGTTCAGCGCCTACAAGAACGACCCGGAGACACAGCGCCGCCGCGCCGCCGCTGAGGCCTCCGCTGTGACCGCCGCTCGAGCTCAAGCTCTTGCTATTGTGCCCTATGTTGAAGAAGAAGTTCCACCACCGCCGGAGTTTGTGTACGAGCCGGAAGAAGCTGTTCAAGTTCCGGAAGAAAATGTTCAAGTCCCATACTCCACCTTCTATACAGAGTCTTCTTCTCCTTCAAAATCGCCAAGGAGACGGTTACGAAGAAATAGGGGAGTGCGTATCCAAGAACCGACTCAACTGCCGAGAACGGTTGTTCTCGACGATACTCCCGAGCCTAGTCCGGAAGAGTCTCCCGAGAAGTCTCCTGAGAAGTCTCCCGAGCCTACACCGCCACCGTCTTCGCCTCGCCGCTCTCGTGCATGAAGGTCATCCGCCCGACATCCCGGCGAAGCCTCATCCTCTCAACCGCCTCGTTCGCCCCAAACGGTGTACGAATGGTTGCCCTTTGTGGACCAAGCCCGAGTATGTGAGCCGGCGCCGCAACCGCAATATTACGGAGGTGTAAATTGGAGGGAAAGTATATACGGGGAGTTGCCTAGCGAAGAGCAAGACTCGGATTACGTATCCGACGAGCATGATGGAAACTACGAAGGAGATTTCAACTTGAGTGGTCTCTCTTTAGCCGATTCCGACTCCACGTCCGCCCTTCCGCGAGAAAATCAATATGGTAACCGAACCATAATACACTTGGACACGCCCGAAGCCGTCGCCGCCCTCTATCGCTTCGAGATAGAGTACTTGGACGACCGGAACATGGAGCGCGAAGGAAAGGAGTATCGGAGTGGACGCCTCCTTGATCGAGATTTCCTTCGTCGTGAGGGTATTATCAATCCCTTCTTTCGGTATTTTCAGCGTATTGGTTGGTCTTGGTTATTGGAGTCTCATCATTATGATTGTTATAAGGAGTTGGCGAGAGAGTTTTTCAATACCTTCCATTTTGAGCATGATAAGGATTTATATGTGCCATGTATTGCCTTTCGTTTGTTTGGGAATAATTATCATCTTTATTTGGCCGAATGGAGTGCGCGTCTAGGTATTACGAGTTTTGATCATTTCCTTGAGTTGAGATATGAGGCAGGTTCGCATTGTTTGCCGAATAAGGATCCTCAATACATATGACCGATTAGTGCATGGAAGCTTCTAACACCGAGCGATCCGGAGGATTTTCAATCCTCGGGTTCGTACGTGTGCTACATTGAGGATCCCGCGCTGCGCCTTTGTCATCAATACCTAGTCCACAACCTCACGGGTAAGAGTACAGTTTTTGATAAGGTAACGGCAAATGAGTTGTATTTTTTGTGGTGTATACATGCCAACCGACCGGTCAACCTAAGCTTTTGGATTGCTAAAAACATGTTCGTCATAGCCAGTCACACCGCACGACACCTCACGTTGTGCCACTTACTTGCTACGTTCATTGAACGCAACTTTGTGATCTATGATGCTCAGTTTTTAAGCCCTGTGCCCCCTCCCACTTTGTTTGATATGTCGTTGTTGAGACATTCTCGCTTAGTGTATGAACTGCCTAACCGGGACATTCAGTTCTATCCACCGGGACCTCGTGTCTCGAGTGCAACTTCGAGTGTAGGTGGAGATTCTGTGGAGCTGCTGCGCACTGACCTAAATGCCTTGGGAAGCCGTGTTGACCGCCTGCGCCGTACCGTGATGAGCCAACTGCCTCGCTTGCCCAAGCGAGGCGCCAAGTAAACTTTTCTCCCCAATTTTTGTGTTTGTTTTTGTTTTTGTTTTGAGTCTGTGTTTGTGAGTCTTTTGTGTTGTTTTTGTGTCCTTACACTTGAAAGGGTTCAAGTGTAAGGAGGGGTAGTTTATTTTCTTTTGTGTGTTTATGTTCTTACACTTGAAAGGGTTCAAGTGTAAGGAGGGTGTTTTTGTTTTTAATTTTGTCATGACTTCTCTCTTCGTTTTGTCTTTTCTTCTTGCTCGAGGGCGAGCAAGTTCTAAGTGTAAGGAGGGGGGTCTTTTGTGTCGAAGCATGCCAAAATTTTCGATTTTTGATACGCCGATTTTCTATGTTCAAGCATGTCTTATTTGTGCTTTTGTGTTTCAATATGCTTGCTTGTAGACTTTGTGAAAATTAGAACTAGGCACATATGTGTATGTAGCTTGGGATGGCGAAAAATAAACTTTGTTGGATCGAATTTTATAACCACTCACATTAAATTAGATTTGAGCCTAAAGTAGGACACTTCCTACTATTTCTTTTGAGAGTGTTTATCCGCAAAATTGCAATAAGTTTGAGTCATTTGTGATACATGATAGGAGGCACTAGGGATTTTTATCCAAACGGCCGCGACAAAATATTTCCGACCCTAAATTATCCCCTAGTGAGCCAAGTTGAGCCTTGACCGATTCTTTGATTTGAGTTAGTAAAAATTTTAGCCAAGGCCTTTTAAACTTTCTCTTGACCCATGTTATTGCGTGTCTTATAAACTTTCTTGTGCATGATAATTGTTGTTTAGAGGAGTGATAGATATGTCCTCTGCCTGCCCAATTAAGAGGTGCTGCAAAAAGATGTGTAAAGGCCGAAAAATTGAATGTATAATCTGCGAAAAAAAAAGCAGAATATAAGTGGCCTGATTGCCCAGTTGAGTTAGTCTGTACCCAGAAGTTGAAAAAGAAAAAAAAAATTGCCACGGAAAAAAATTCATATGAAATATTCAGAAAAAAAAAAAGAGATGTGGCAGAAAAAGAAAAAGAAAAAAAAGTGGGTACATAAAAATAATTGTAGCATATGTTCGAAATTGTCAAGTGGTGGGATGTTTTGAATTTTTGTATTAATTGCACAAGTAAGTGAGTTTGACATGCATAACATTGAAATATAATTTTGATGGAGCTTAGTACCCCTAGGGCCCTTACCAACATCAATTTGTCTAAGTCCTAAGCCCCATTACAACCTAATGAGAAAGACCTCCTTGATATTGCTATTGTGACGAATTCTTATCGTAATTGCGTGGATTTATTTTCTTGAGTGGCTTGAACCGGACATAGATTAGTTGAGTGATGAGAGAACCTTGAGGAGATCCACATTGTTTAGATTTTGACTAAGTTGATATATGTGTGCTTAGTTCGAAATTTGCATCGTCTACTTGCTTGATGAGATCATATTTGCATAATTTGACTTGCTTGGCTAGTTAATCGGTGTTGAGAATTTTGAATTGATTGGTGCTGCTTCTTGTCGTCGTTTTTCATGTTTTATTTGAGTCCGTATGATTGTTCTTGTCTTTGTTTTGTTCGTGTCTTTGTGTCCTTGTTTGTCGTGTCTTTATTTTCCTTGAGTCTTTTATTTTTGTTTTGAGTCTTGGGGATTGGCCGAAATAACTAAGTACTTATCTTTTTCTCTCCTTATACTCGTGGGCGAGCATAAATCAAGTGTAAGGATATTTGATGAGTCGTTTTCGTACTTAGTGATTTCAGGCCGAAAAGTGCGTCAATTGGCCAACCGGTGCACACGCAGTGGCGTATTATGTAGGGTTTCAGTGCTGACGTGGCATGATGAAGAGGATATTACTTGGCGCGTTTTGGTGAAGAAAAGGCTCGGAAAGTCGCGAATTAAGGCACGGTTATTAGGATAGGAAAAGATCAAGAAAATATCTTTTGGTGGTTAAGGAAAGATCTTGTTTCCTTATCCACCCAAATCTTTTCCTTATCCTAATTTAACCTACCTTGGAGAGGAAGAAAAGGAGGAGTATATTAAGAGATGATTGGGGACGAAATTACACACGCCATAGACACACGAGACAGCCATTCGAACACGTCCCAACATCCCGAGCTCACATTCCGGCCATTGCTCCCTTCCGATCCCAACCGCCGACTGCCGCCGCACCATCACGCCGCCGAACTGCCCAATTTGAAGACCATTTCCGAACAACCTCCGAACCATCCGACCAGATTTCGCAGCATAGTTTTAGAAGAAAACATCCTTTTTATTTCCGTCTTTCATGTTCTTTAAATTTCGTAGTTGAACTCTAGTTTATTTCCGTTTCGCAATTTAATCGTTTTTCTAGGATCTTAGTAATTTCAATTCGAACCTCTTTGTTATTTCAATTCAAGATTTTAGTTAAAATTCGTAGTTGTTATTTTCTGCTATTTCGTACCTTAATAAGTTT
Source organism: Lavandula angustifolia (assembly GCA_028984105.1). Lineage (NCBI taxonomy): Eukaryota > Viridiplantae > Streptophyta > Magnoliopsida > Lamiales > Lamiaceae > Lavandula > Lavandula angustifolia. The sequence continues at coordinate 28,219,328 of CM054813.1, forward strand.
AAATTTAGATTTCGTGCATGCTAGATTTAGGGTTATTTGTGTTCATGTTTCTATTCTGCAAACTGTCTCAGTTGTCCAACCGAATCATCAGCATGAGTAGCTAAACTTTTTAGGGTCCGGCAGAATGTGAATGCACACGTGAACAGTACATGAGGCTTAGGTGCTCATAATTAATCAATAGGGTTTCGGGATAATTCTGAATTAATTAATCTGGCTAGTAATTTAGGATTGATCACCCTAGGTTGCGCAGCTTGTAGCTAACTTAGTACTTCCATCGTTTCTCGTGGAACAAGGCTAGGTAAGTAGAGAAATTATTCGTTAGAGTAATTGGATTAAACCGATAGGAGACTATGAGATGCCCAACATACGAGTAGGCTCCTATACTAGGCTCCCTTAGTTCGATAAAGCTGTCTAGCTATTAAATCTATTGATTGCCCAACAACGTAGGTTGTAGCTAGGTTAGGGAAGTAGCCGTTTCTATGCCCAACATGGCGGTTACCGAATAAGTAAGTGGGAGTGAGGATCACGCAGTTTAAGTTACGGTGGTCTATAACTAGTAGATTCTTGAGATTAATTCATATTATGTGCCGAGGATTGGAATAAACGTGTGTATGAATATTCTGCTGGACCTGCCTTTCAGTTGCCCAGTTAATACAGTTTAAATTCCGTTTTCAGTTTCTATTCCTGCTTTTAATTTTATAAGTTCGTAGTTTAATAGGAAACCCAAAACTTGCGTGGTTGCTAACCAAAACCCTAGATAAGTAGGAAAATAAAGTGTCTAGTCGTCCGTTCCCTGTGTTCGATACCTGTGAACTATACTGATATAATTCTCTGATTTTTGCAGGATTATTTGGTGCAATACAGCGATCACCATGCAGCTATTATAGAAAACTCCCCGTTTTGTAATTTATTAGTCAATCTTGAAATTCAATTCAGCTTTATGCTTATCTTTTACGCCTTCCATCCGATTTAAAGTGATATATTTTTTTGTTGGGACATCCCATTTAAATTGACACCTTTTCGAAAATAATAAAGATTTTTTGTTTATATTTTAACTATAAAAAAATCAAACATTTTATACGTACTTGTTCAATTCTCGTACCGAAAATAAACGTGTTAGTTTAAATGGAAATACGGTATTGCATGATTTGTTAAAGAAAAGATGCGTTACGATAATTAGATCATCATAATTGAATCTTTAGGCTAATGTAAGTCTCAATGGGCCCATAATCCACGTTAAATCGTGTCTTTAACGAATCGATAATTCCACTAAGCCACGTGACATTGTTTGGACTGGGAAAAAGAAATGATAATAACATAGAAATTGAAAGAAATAAAAGAGAAGATAAAGAAAATATATATATGTGCAGACATGATTGAATTGGTCCACCGCGGTATTAGGATTGGGCCACGTTGCAACCAATGACATTATATTTATGTGGCATCGTTATCTTTTCCAAAGGCTTCAATAATTGGAATTTATTATTATTATTATAATTATTATTATATTATTATATTATCTATCTTCTATATTATTATTATTATTATTATTATTATTATTATTAAACCTATACTTTAAAGTTCCATGACCCCCTACTTGCTTCCCGTTAAATGTCGAAAATGTCCCTATTTTCCTGTATATTAACAATTCAGCTACAATGGCAATGTCTTAAATTAAACAAAAAAATTACCCTCTCTTACAGCCGCCAGACATTCATCCCCGTGCGCTATACGGTTCTTCACACCGCAGCTCCACACTTACTCAACACCTTCTTCTTCAACATCCTCTTCCACGCCCACTACCTCCTCATCGCCGCCCTCAACCGCCACGCCCTCTACAAGCCGCCGTCGGAGGAGTCGCCGGACTCCGCCACCCGTATTTGATGTGTTGAAAAGTAGACGATTCATCAAAGACGACGGCTACGCCCAATCTCAAGATTTTTCATTCGAAGCTCCGATATTATTCGAGGCTTCAACATTATTCAAAGATTCAACATAAAAATTGCTGAAATTCCCTTCTGGTATGAGTTTCCAATTTGTTAATTGATCATTTTCATTATCGTCATTCAGTCGGTTTTGATATTGGATTCGATAGTTTTCAAAATATTCCCCAATTGAATGCTTGCTTGCAACCTTTCCTTTTTCGCAACTACGTATATCTGCTTAATCCACGTTAGGTCGGATCCGTAAAAATCAATAAATTCCAACTGCTGCTGTTGTCGCATCTCCAATTTCTCTTTCCCCAATCTCAACTCTTAAATCTTCCCCAAATCAACGTAATGTTGCTCTAATTATCTACTTTAGGATTTGAGTTTAGGATTCTCATCGTTTGTTTTATTGATTGTGGCAGGTACCTCCATCGCCAACCACCTGGGCTTCACTTCGTTTCTGTTCTCCCACTCAAATCTCGGGCGGTGCGGCTTTGAAGAACAAGTTGCAGATTGGAGATGTTTTTTTTCCTTCGGTGTTGAAACGTTGTGATTAATGCAGCTGAATAGTGACAATTTGTATGCCTAGATGGAGTATTTTATGTAAAGTGTGTCATATAATTGCATATTCTCTTTTGATGTGCAACAGTGAGAGGCTGCATTGATTATGCATATATTCGTTTTTGATGATGTGTTGAAAAATAATTGCAGAGAGATAAGGCTCGAGCATGTTAGAAGCTTATAATTTTGTTTATAGTTTTGCCTTTCATCTATTGATAAAACTTTTCCCGATTACAGGAGTTGTTGCGTATCCACCATAAAGCTGCAGAAAGGTGACGAAGAAGATGCAGAATTGGGATTGCTTTTGTTGCCCGATGTGAACGAATTTCCCGACCGTCCTCTCCAAGCAACTTTCTTCGCTCCGGGTAAGAGGCAATCCTAATTTTAACGTTTCCTGTTATTTTATTTCTCTAGAAGCGTAGGTAATCTCTGAAAATGAAAGTCTCCTTTTATGCTGTTGTATAAGCAAATGACTTGAAATTCCACTAATATATAATCATGATAGTGGAATTAAAATTGTTTAAAATTTGCTTAAGTAGTAGAAAGGATGTTGGGTGATGATTCTATCCTCAGCACAGTTATACTTAGCGGGAAATGACTCTATCTTCTGTACTGACCAAAGCTCAGTAGCCTCGTGCTCTGTAATTATCTGAAGATTTGAAGATCCCAAAACCCTATCTTGATTGGTGAACCATTCCCTTGTAATTGTTGTTTGTCTATGAGGTTTCAAACTCAGTAGACACTCTGCCCTGGTTAAGGTGCTCTGTAGCTTATCAGCCTCAGCACCAGAAGTAGTGAAGGAATATTAGTTTATAGTAAGGCTACCTTCCTCCTGGTGTGTTGTCACGGCTCCGATTGTTGCTCCTGTGTTAGACCTTCTGATCTGTGTTCCGGCCTTTTTCTTCCTCTGGGTGGTCAGATATCTGAAGAAAATAAATTTATATCTCTCTCTGTCACTCACGTTATTTTCGAAAATTGTGAATCAAATTGTGTGAGTTTCTGAACAGAATACTAATATATATAGGCTTCAAAAACCTATATAATATTAATATATTTGTAGCCCATTAATTTAATTACATTCCAATGAGCTTCTATTAAATCAGCCCATAATATAATTAATTAATTTATTGGGCTACTAATATTTATCAATTTATTGGTCCAGCCAATTAATTCCAGATAAATAACATTATTAAATAATGTAAAAATACATTAATCCATTAATAATGATTTCTGAGAGACAATAAATTAGTAGGCAACTAATTGGGCCAGATCAGGGATCCAATACAAGAAATAAAGCTGAACCTCCAATTAATTAATTATCCATGCTCAGCCCAGAGCAAAATTAATTAATTAACACAGATTCATTCCACTAGAGAATCCGTGTTGACTTACCCCTTTATCCCAATTTGAGCAAGGGCTTGTATTTTAGACTTAATCGATCTCCGTATTTAAGATAAAAATATCCGTTAATTAATTAAGCTCAATGACAGCTTAAATTAATTAACATCTTATATTCCTAAGTAGTAACACTCGACCTTATTAACACACCTGAACTTAATCAACCGGCCGGGTTTAGTGTGCTAATCCTTTCAAGTTCCTCAGGGGATATTATCAACCCATTTTACTGGGATACGGCTGCAAGATACAGACAACCAGCCTGAGCCACAAATAACTACTAACACCCAAGATACGTAGATCCGGTCGCTCATTGGACGTTCACCATAGTAGCTCAAAGTGATAGATAGCCAAATGCACTCAGCTGAAGTCTTATCAAGCTTAAGACCATCTAAGTCACCGAGATCTTGGTTCTCCACTAATGTCAGTTAGGAGAACACATCTCACTGTGATCCGTCAATACACCACCTTAAGTGTACCAGTAAAGACAAGCAGCTAAGACAAACCACTTCTTATCTAAACTGCAGCTTAAACCGACAACTTATCCTTTAATTTGTCTCAGCTGTGATAACTGTTTATATCTTGTCAGTTCAACCAATTTGTGTTGTCTTCTGTGATACCCGACACACCACACAAATCTAACTTTCGTACAAGATAAAGGATTACATGTGCAAATATATATATTTATCAGATAGGAGAATATATAGTGGTAGGGACAAAACACATTGTATACAAGCATAAAAAGTGCTTCCAGTATACAAAATCCCAACAAGTAGAAGACTCAGTATTTACTGGACTCAGCAGGAGCAGTATATTGAAGGAGTCAGTGGAATTGAACTCAGCAGGAGTAGTTCATTGTACTCAAAGCTGACCTTCAGTAGAGTATTTTCAGCTCACTCTCTACTGAATGAAGATCAGACTCAGCAACGACAGACAGTCCTCTGAATTGTCAGATCTTTTGAATAACAATCAGCATAGTCAAGTACGAGGAAGAGATAAGTCAGCTTCAGTGCCTCGAAGTTTGTTCTGTCTCAACTACCTTCTAAACCTCGGTAAATGACATGCAGACACCTGTCCTATACCTACTAAAACTGCAAGTCAACCACTTTCCAGAAAAGGAGGAAAAGGACACTGTCACCTTTTTCAAAAGAGCCGATAGCTACCAAAAGAGTGAGATAAAGGGATCATCGTCTCCAACGGATCTTTCCTAATCTCTTCTCTATAAATAGAGGGGTGATTCAAAGTTTTGAAGCACTGCACTGCACTGCACAAGCACTAACATAACTACTTCACGAGCAGAGAGCATTCAAACGAGCAATACGAAAAGCCATGTCTTCCGCAAGAACTTGAAGAACTATTCTCCGGCGAAAGACTACCATCTAGCTCTAAGGGAAGCAAGCTAAAATAGATATAAAAGCCTCTAGTATCCAAATCGACGATACACGAACTCAAAGCTACAACTCAGCTGTTCGTTTATCTAGAAGCAACATTCTCGTTCCCTATCCCTCTAACCCTAAGCTCAACCGAATTTATGCATAGCTTAGACGAAGGGGATCACCTTTGAACCTTATCCTTATTGTAAAAGGACCCCTTCATAGTTGGAGAAAGTTTGTCAAACACTTCAGTTTGATACCGTTGTAAACTGAGACTTGCTCAGTATAAATTCCAAGACGCGGCTTTGTCCACTGTACAAGCTGACTGAGACTAACTCAGTATAATAAATAGTCTCCTGACATTTCGGGACAGTGGACGTAGGATCGCATGATATCCGAACCACTTTAAAAATCTCTGTGTTCTTTATTTGTGTTCTCATTACTGTTGCATTGATTTTAACTGCTCATACTGAAAACTATCTCTTAAAATCATACAACTAAGTCTCAGTATACTGAATTGTTTTTATCTTCTGAATTGAGACTGTTTCGCTAAAACGTTTTCCACTCAACTGACTTGGGCCTACACATTTCCGCACCATTGAACTCTATCTGCTGATACTGAATTCTGACTCAGTCACCTAGCAGATCTCAGTAGAGTCAGACTCTTTGCCTAACATGATTCAGAACAACTGACTGGTCTGCTGAACTCTTTCAGTTAGACAAGATCCTGAATAGGATTGTTCGTGTTTCAAGTTGAGAAATCGGCTATATGGACAACAAGTTGTTGTCAGAGCCAAAATTCAGATTTGCATATAAGAATAATTCAGTTCAGTACATTACAAATCTTGCTAAGATAGGAAGATAAGAACTAAGTCTAAGAGCCCTTAAACTGCTTGATCCTGTCCATGAATCCTTGAGATTGCGTCTCTGGGAGTGGCACTCCATACATCCGGTATGTGTTCTTCCTTAGCTTCATGTATTCAGCAAAGTCTGCTGGATTGTCATCTTGCAAAAATCTTCTTTCAGCAGCATCCTTTACTTCAACCTCTATTGTCCCAAAAAGGATTGATCCATCAACTCTTCTCGGAGGTGGAATGATTTTGGGCTCAGGGTCCGGAACTACTAAGTCTTCAACCACAGCATTGTGCAGGTAAATATACAAATCAGGCTCAGTAAGTCGCATTCATTCTACATAAGCATCTGCCTTATCCTTGGGTGGCCAGAATCTCCAGAAAAGTAATTGCGCTTGATAAATTCTATCTTGGCTGACTTCCATCTCTGAGTGTGTTGGGCAGGTATCCATTCATCTGTCCTCTCCCATCTATGTACTTTCAGATATGTTGGCTTCTTTCTGAACCTCCTGTATCTGTATGGAATTTCAGCTTTTGATGGTGTTCTCAGCCTTGCTTCTTCCTCAGTTCTTTTTCTCAGTGCTTCAAGGTCTGCCATCCGGATTTTGTCTCTGGCAGCCTGAATCTGTCTAGCCTCTTCACCTTTGTACAGATATCTGTCCATTTGAGCGAATATGGCTTCAATCTCATCATCCTGAGCTTCTTTGTCTTTCTGAGGAGTGTCTTCTGAATCAGCAGGGGTACTGGATTTCTCTTTAGATGTACCCTGCTTCTTAGTGCCTTGCTACTGTTGCTCTTTCTCCTTCTCCCTATCTTCTTCATTCTCAATTATAAGTTTCCTTGGAGGCAACCTAGCAGGTTTTCTTCCTCCTCGAGCTGGAGCCTTGGTCTTTCCTTTGGCAGGCTTAGACTTTGGTTTGTTGGCTGCTTCAACTTCTGCTATTTCCCTTGCTAGCTTCTCATCAGCTGCAATCTGAGCATCCTCTTCAGCTGAAATATATCTCTGTTTCTTCTTCTTAGCTGGAGGGGTCAGGAGAGTCAGCACTTTCTTGCCTTTTCCCTGGACAGGTGGAGGGAGAGGAGCCTCTTCTTCTTCTGAGTCTTCCTCCTGCTCAGCATACTCTGCAACCTCTTTGATGATGTCAGTAGGAGTCTGGTTGTATGAGTAGCTTGGGTTCCTGAGCCGCTTGGGCCGGTCTCAGCTGTTCTCGCAGCCAAGACACCCTGGGCCTTTCCCGCAGTCTGAGTCTGAGTCTGAGATCTGCTTATCTCAGTCACTGACTTGGTCTTTTTGTCAGACCTCAGTGGCGCTGTCCCCTTAGTTGATTTGGCAGTTCCAGTAGGGGTCAGCTTCTCAATACTCTTCTTTTCTTTTCCTTCCCCCTTTTTGGCATCATCAATAACAGTCGGGGTAGGAGTTTGTACCTTCTATTTTAGGCCTTTGTAGGCAGTTGACAATTCGTCTAATCTGTCATTGATCTTTGTCAGCGCCAAGTGCAGCTCTTTCCTCTCATTGATCAGATCCTCCTTATATTGCTTATGAGAGAGGTCAGTTGCGGCCTTGAATTCAGTCAGTCTCTCAGAAATTTTGTCCTCCACGACCAATTGGATGTTGTCTAGTCTGATCTCCGTGGCCTGGGCTTGTTCAGTGAAGGATTCAGTATGAGCGGACATCGAAGCCTTGAATGGTTCGAGTAACTTGGCTTGTCCCTCCTGAATTGTTCTGAGCTGATCGTCTAATTGCTTCTACTACTTAGCCAATGCTTCAGAGATGATTGCGGAGACATCTGGGGCGGCTGAATATGATACTGAGGTTTTCAGCCCCTGAAGCTCAGTAGTTGTGGCTAGTGCAGTCTGTTTCCACACCTTGTGGACGGCTTTCGCAAGAGCTCGATTTTGAATTCCCTGAGCGGTGAGGCCTTAGCGACTGATCGAGATCTCTTGGCGGTAAGAGTGGCCGGGCGCCGCCGTAGGTCGACTCCCAAGAAGAGCCGAGCAGCTCGCGAAGGACGAAGCACCCGCCGTGGACTTCGCAGGCCCAAGGATACTGAGTGGAGGTTGAGCTTGTTCAGTATGGGTATCCTTGTCCTGGGGAGTTGCCTCATCAGGCTTTCCAGGGCCTGAATCACTGGGTGGGTCTTGACCATCGTGGTCCGACCCATATGAGGGAGCTGAGCCGGATGCTAGCTGCCTGTCATGTATCATGGCCAGCATAGCGGCCCTCAGATTCTCCATGGTGCTAAGGTCAGCAGGCTCGGAGTAGCCCATTTGCTGCCTTAACTTTAACTCCTCTCCATGAAGTTGCTGGCAGGAGTAATGAAGGACGAGTCTTTGTAGATGAGGCCACTCCTGAAACCGCAACAACATGTGGAGCCTTGCTTATTTTGCGATGAGCAATAAGTCAGAGTAGTCAGCAAGCTCCGGGATCTGTTGTAGAATCTCTCGGGGATGCTCTAGATAGAATCACTGAGGCTTCCATCCCAATTGTCTCTTCTTCAGACGCTGTCTCAGACTCCAAGTCTATGGGAGACGTCTGAGTCTCAGCAGGTGGCAAGGTGCTGAGTGGTGGAACAGAAAGGGGGCTGTCAAGTCGCTGGATCTCTTCGCTATGAGCTTCAGTAGTAACCCCTTGTTCCATTTTTGTGGGTTCCTCAGTGGAGACGGCCTTCTCTACTGATTGAGTCTTCTCCGATGGCTCTGACTCATCTATCAGCCGCAGAGGCTGAATAGGTTGTTGGGTAGCCTGATCAGCAGGAACTTCTGGAGAGACCTCAAGTTCAGCAGGCACGTCAGGGATGTCTTTCTTCAGTCGCTTAGCCGGTGCCTTAGGAGATTTTGCTGGATGTGTTCTCTTCTTCGAGGGTGTAGCATGCTGAGGCTTTGTCTGCTGAGCTACTGCTGAGGGACCTGACCCAATTTGCTGAAGGGCCGCGGTCTTATTATGGAATCTCACCTTCTTAACATTAAAATATTCCTTGTCCTCATAGGTGATCTGATCTGAGGCACAGAAGTCCTCAATCATAACAGATAGCTTCAGTTCGTATAGGAGTTTATCTTTCGAGCTGTTGAATTTGGCCGCTTGAATCATGAATTCTCTGATAAAGAAATCTATCCAGTTGATCTTAGCGCCGTCATATATCGCCATCATCAATTGTATCTTAGGTCTGGAGACCTGATCAAACGAGCCCGCTTGGCTGGTCAGCAGTTGTGTTACGATGTAAGCCAAGGCTCTGTATTGCGGCAACATGGCGTTCTTCGGGAAAGCAGCTCAGAATGTGGTCGGCTTTCCGCAGAATATGGTCAAGTACTCATCTACTGAGTCGTCGTTGCAGCCCACGGTACTGACTCCTTCAGAAGGAAGGTTGAAGCTCTTCTTCAAGGCCTTCTTGATGGATATCTGCTTCAGTAGAAATGCAACATCACCGATGGAGTTAACAGTAAAACTCCCAATAACGTCTCCTCCGATGGAATCAGAGTTGAGATAGATCTCTGCCACTTGACGAGGAAGGAAGAATTTTGACTTCCTCGAAAGAAATTCCTCCAGGCCTGATTACTGAGAGATGCGAAGATCTCATCCATAAACTCGAGCACGCATGCGTCGAATTCCATGACTGGTTCGCACCAGACAAGGCCTTTGTCAAGAATCTCTTGCATGTTCGCCGGAGCATTTACTGAGATGTTCGACATAGTATCTGAGATAAGAGCAGATTTGTCAGAATCATTTTTGATAAAACAGTTTCATACAGCAATAAAATGAACAATTCTGAAAACAATTATATCAGATTTAATCGCCATACCAATGAAAATCTAGAGATTTTGAGATGTTGATGCAAGGATACAAGTAGAAATTGCTTAAGTGAAATCTCAGATTTTTCGGACTTAGAAGATTTGAAGTTTGCTAATGGCGGTTTCGAAAGATACGATCGAATATAAATCAAGTGTGAAGATGAACAATTTTCGATCTAAGGCTGTGTTTAAACTTGCTTTATGAGATGGACGGTCACGATTGAAAGATATATAATAAGTAATGATCACACATGCCGCCTAAGTCAAAGCCAGTTGTAAATAAGCCTAAGTAGTAACTATGAAAAGACATGCATTAAATGCGCGCAGAGTTCAACAAACTTATGCATGAAATGTCGTGCATTAAATATGAGCCGTTAATAATAAATGACAAACTTAAGATATTTAATAGCATGATGAATCTTCACCATAAATGCATAACATTGTTTTATTCGTTACTACTGAGTAGAGATACGCAAATCTGTTAGCTGAACATAGTAGTCAGCTGATACCTCGTGTAGATGGTTTCTGTCTCTACGTACTGAATTTACTCAGTGTTGAGAGTGAACATTTCCCCTTACTGAATGATCCTCTCATGGAACCTTTTTACTGACTGGGGTCAGTAAGGTCCAGCAGACCTAGCTCTACTGAAAGTTCTCTGAATCTGGATTCAGCTAGAGGCTTGGTCAGTATATCAACCCTTTGTTTGTCAGTATGGATCTTTCCTGATATCCTTCTTTTTGACATGGTCACGAATGAAGTGATGTCTGATGTCCACGTGCTTGCATCTTGTGTGAAGTACAGGATTCTGAGCGATTGCAATGGCACTGGTACTGTCGCAGAAGATTGGCACTTCATTCTGAATGACGTCATAGCCTCGTAGCTGCTGTCTCAGCCAAAGGATTTGGGCGCAGCAACTTCCGGCAGCCATGTATTCAGCTTCAGTAGTTGACGTAGCTACTGAGTGGTGGTTCTTTGAAAACCATGAGATCAGCTTACTGCCAAGGAACTGACATGTTCCTGAAGTTGACTTTCGGTCAATTCTACACCCTATTCAGGATCCTGAATTGACTTTCGGTCAATTCAAGTGTATTCACCCCCCCTCTACACCTGAACGTGCTCTCGGGACCAACAAAGGATTTGATCGAAGTGAAGGAAATTAAACTTTTTGCAAGTACATCCCTAATTTGGCAGTCTATCAATTGCCCAAGGTGCTGCAAATTGGATATTCATGGACCTGATGCAAATTTTTGGGATACCTTGGAGGCCAAAATAATGGAGTGCATCAGAAGTACTCTAGATAGACGTGTTTAGTTTTATGAAGAGGAGATTCTCATGCTCAGTGAACAGAGATTCATGCCAGTTTGGAACTACTGCAATTTCTTCATTCTGATGGTACATGTCTCGTGCTAGAAATTTAATTTGTACATGTAAATCAGTTAAGCTCAGAAAAATAGTGAATAGGCTTGCTTTCCTTGCCAAAATACCTAGAACCTCATTCAAGACATCCAAATGGGTTTTCCTATAAATTGCTGCTTTATATGCTTACTTTTGACGCGCTAATAGCATCATCAATCAAAGAAAAAACCTATTGTATTAATATGCAGTGTGCTTCTTCTCTACATTCCACTAGATCCACATTCTTTTGACATTTATATAGATACAGGACCAGCCAGACCCCTTCCCTACGTACATGGACCAAGAAATAAGAATAAAAGATAAGAAAAAGACAAATACCTTTTATCCTAACCAAGAGACTAGAGAGTCACCGAAGATCTGTTTCTGGGAATTACATTAGACTCAACTCTTGTGATAAGTAAAAGGGGACTTTCCCAGATCAATAATACAATACAGCTTGCTGAAACTGCACTATCTAAATGAATTTTCTGAAAGCTAACAAATCAGGACCCAACATAAATTACAAATTAGCAATAGCTCAAAGAAATATGTGGTATAATCCAAGCATTATTTGCGGCTAAATTGATGGCATAAAAGCACTTATCTATGTATTTAGGAAAAAGGATCATAACATTGTAGTTGTCAGAGATCATGAATAGGATATTCTGTTGAACACCTTATTTTACCGAACACGGTATCTTTCTCCAAATGTTTCATAATTTGGTAAGTGCCATGTCCATTGAAATGTTTCTAGATTCTGTAAGGTTGAATCGATAGTAGATGCTTTTTTAAGATATGATTAATTGCTAAGTTCTGATGTCTTTGGCATTTTCAAACCAACATATGTTAATCCCATACTTTGTGGTAATTCTTGTCATATACTCAGCATATTCCCCTTATGACAGGAAATCTTGGCTTTTATGTTCGAAATTGCTCATCTCCATGAAGATGCTTTACGTGAAATGACGAGCTTGAACTCTGTTATCTGGAAACAGGTGCTAATGCATGTCTTAGCTTACTTCTGAATGTTCCTGCTTTCCTGGAAATGAAAGGTTATCTAAAAAAATTGTAGTCAAATTGTATTCATGTAAATAGGTACTCATTACTTATAAAAGTCATAGAATTCATTATTTGGGTTGTCCAATACAACCCTTCTCTTTTTAACGAAAAAATTAGCTAATTGCTTTTTAGCTGCACAATTTAGATTTAAAATAATATATATATATATATATATATATATATATATATATATATATATATTCATAAAAAAAGAAGAAACTGTTGGTCTATTTCAAGTAAAAGTAGGGAATGTGTGGGGAGGGGGAAGGCCTTCTATTGTTGCAATTTCTACTCAGTTTTAATCGGAATTGTGCTCCACTTTCAAGTTTCAACTTTCATGTTGGTTCCTGTAATTTTTTAAATTCACTAAAACAAAAACCTATATCCATATCCCTTCTTTTTTTGTTCTTGTAGTTGTAACTCATTTTTCGATATTTGCTTCCTCTAATTTTTCAGCCTCACTGGATATTTATTTTGAAAGATGCAGTTGTACTACCTGACTTTCTTTGCATTTTCTTTCATTTCAGTTAATATGACAGGAAAGCAATGGGACTTTGGAGGAGTGGAGAAGGGAGATGATCAGGCTACACTGCTTGACACTGGGAAAAAAGCATTAGCTCAAATCGTTGTGGATGACTGTTTTAGGCTGTGTTCTTAAAACCGGCCCGGTCATTGACCCGGTTTTTTTTTTATCGGTTCAACCGGTCGAACCGGTTCAACCGGTGGGTCGACCCGGTGCTGAATAAATTTGCTGAGATTCACACCCCTACACAGAAAAAATTGAGAATCAATGACAGAGGGAGAAATCATCTTACCACACAGCTACAAGCCTACAACTACAATTGAGCATCCAACAAATCAATAGGTGTATCCCTTCGAATCAATTTGCTGAGATTCAAACCCCCAAATCAATTTAACCTAATAATTAGATAATCTAAATTCAGCCCAAATCAATCACACAACTACAACTACAATTGAGTCCTAAATCCTAATCAATCACACAGCCCGAATCAATCACACAGAGGGAGAAATCATCTTACCAAGAGGGAGAGGCCGAGAGACTAGAGAGGAGGAGAGACCAGAGGCGAGATGATGGCGGCGGCGAGATGATGGCGCTGGCGTACGGTGGAGGTGGCCGACGGCGAGATGATGGCGGCGCTGCAGTGCGGTGCGGCGGAGAGAGGCCCACCGAGTTCTGTTCTGTGAGTCAGTGAGAGTGAGAGCAGAGAGTGAGAGTTATGAGATGAAGGCATGAAGGCAGAGAGTGAGAGCTCGTTTTGTAATACAGATACTAATTCACGCTTTTAATTTTATTATTTTTTTAATAAATAGGCAGCCGAGTTGACCCGGTCCCCGGTTATCGGTTAAACCGGCTGAACCGGCCGGGTCGCACCGGGTCATTCGCGAAAATGAGCCAACACGACACCCGGCCCGGATTTTTGACCTGGTCCGAGCCAAACCGGTCGAACCGGCCGGTCCGGGCCGGGTTTCAAAACACAGGTTTTAGGGAGTGTGAGTTTAGGCTGTATTTATTTGCCTGTCAAGCAAAGGTGTGAACATATTTGTAATTGTGATATTTAAGCTGTTATGCTTTGTCACAATGTGGAGTTACTTTTCCAAAGTTAAGTTTTTCTACCAAAATGATATTGAACGCGTTAACAGATATGTAGTTGGTATCACCATGAATAGCTTTTTGGTTGTTCTACATGGCTTATTCTTTTTTGCTTTCTCTAAAATTCTTAATCTATGGTTTCTTTTTTGTTTGCAAAAACCTCCATATGCATGCTCTGAGTGGATCTTCATTAATGCAGCTGATATTTAAACTAAATCATCCATTTGAGGTTGCTTCAAGGGGTTATTCATTTATAATCAGCTTCTCAGGGGCATTGGCTCTGCATGAGGTATTGACATTCAGTTCTGATGGTATATGTGATATTCTTATGGTGTTCACAGTTTGTTGAATTTGACCTTTTAAAATTCCTACATATTGGGTTCTTTCAGAGTATGTTGCCATTTTGTTTGCGTGAAGTCTGGGTAATTACAGCTTGCTTGGCATTGATCGATGCACCTGCTTCTCAATAAGAAGATGGTTTAGCAGCACCTGATGTTGAAAAGGATAACTTAAATATTTTATTTTACAATTATATCTCAAATGCTAGCAAATGCTATTCTCTCTATTGCCATTTTTGTATTTCTTCGAGATTTAAATTTGACAGCTCTATCAACTACAAGTTGTTCGTCGAAGACCACAACCTGCAGTACAACGACGTCATACTTGTCTTTATACCGAAAATGGGCACGGAATTCACCGTAATCATATTTGATCAACTCGGATACGAAAACGCTTACAAGTGGCAATACAAGATGAGAACAACGTTTTAAACAAGCACTACGACATCTTTAGGTTTATGTAACTCTCATATGATTTACAATGCTAAATTAATATAATAATAGTACCTACATTTTACTGTTACTCTTATAGCCTAATCTGAATAAATACACAGGGCATGATCCCGCCTTAACTACCCAAAATACCCATACTTCACTAAATATCCACCATCATGCCATCGGCCAATTAGTCCTTATATTTGTTGTTGTTTGTTTCTTTGATGGCATTTCTGAGATTTCATTGACAGAGCTTGGGCAGTAAGTAAGAAGAAAGTGAGACAATTACTAAGAAGAAAGCTCTCTCCGCTTTTTGCCATTTTGTCGTGTACGGCGGAGGGTGCAGCTCTCAATCTTTCTCTTATCATGACAATCCCTTCCACCGCGCTACCTCCTCCTCTGTCGAGTTGCTTACCACTGCCACACCGATTCGCGATTTGCTTCTTCCTTTTGTCTAGCTTGCCCCTCCGAAAATTTGTAAGTGTGTTTTACAATCTTTATGTGCTTTCAATTTCTAAACTCAAGCATTTTAATGGCATACTAAAAAAGGTAGGAAAGGATAATTGCAGCTTCTAGTTTCCCCAACTTTTCTCTGAGAATTGCGGTTGTTGAAATGTATGATTCGAGCAAAATCACTGTTCTTGTTACTGTGCCGGGGTAGAACCGGTAAAAATCATTTCTCGTGATAATGTTGTTGTAATGGTTTGCGGCTGTGATTCTTCTATTGATGTGGTGATGTTTTAGGTTATAATTTTGATTTTAGGATTTCAGTAATTGCTGAATCAGACCATCGCTTATATTTTCTATAAGCACTTTAAACCCAAGGAAAATATTTTATTTACTTATTTTTGTTTAAATTTCTTGTGATCAATGTGAGTTTCTGTTGCTAGGTCTTCAAAATTCTTGTTCAATTTGTTATGCTTATCAGAGTGGTGTGTAGGATGTGCTTTAAGAACTTTGTTTCTTCTTCATTTACGAAATTCCTCTAATAATATTTTTTAGTGAAGGTGAACGCAACATTGAGGATGAAAATCCTCATCTTCTTAATTGTATAGAGCATATCTTACTGTATAATTCTGGAAAATTTTCCAGGTTTTCTTGAATTTTGGTTTATCATATGTCTACTTGTTTTAAATGTGATCTGCTATATGTTCGATTTATGTTATTTCTTTGTGTTACTCTGTTTTATATGTTGAGGTTGCTCCATTATGCTCAGTAAATATGGTTATATTACTCTAGATGAATGAATTAGGTGGTGTGCATGAGTAGAAACTGCAAAAGAAAATGAGGTATAAAAAATGATACGCTGCTTGTTGCAGGACAAATTGCTTACAATAAACTGAAGGAGAGGTCAAGCCAGTACGTCACCAGAGGGTTGGTAACTCCTGAAAGCAAGGAGAAAATTAGTGGAGCGGATGATGTTTATGTTGGTGACATTAGGGACACAGAAAGCATTGTTTCAGCAATTCAAGGTATTGATGCTCTTATAATTCTCACAAGTGTTGTGCCCAAGATGAAACTCGGGTTCTACCCTGCTAAAGTTGGAAGACCAGAATTCTATTTCGAAGGTGGAGCATTCCCTGAACAGGTCCACATCAACACCTAAACTTAGGGTCAAATGTCCCTTACATTTAGCCTTCCAGATCTATGCATTATTTATAGGTCGATTGGATTGGACAAAAGAATCAAATACATGCTAGTGAGGACATCTCATGATGTTAATTATTCATTTGCTTCTTTTGATATTCTGAAAGTTGTCTAAACACATGTTTAACAGCCAAAGCAGCTGGAGTGAAGCATGTTGTGTTGGTGGGATCAATGGGAGGAACAAATCCTAATCACCCCTTGAATAGCTTTGGAAATGGAAATATTTTGGCCTGTATGCATTTCCTTATCCCTTCACCTCATTTCAGTATACTGGTTTTAACTCTTCACTGACTTAAAGGTTTTGATTTCATGCATATACCTGATAAACCATCCTTTTTCTCTCATCTTCTTTGGATTACTCTCCCCTTCATAGCATGATTAGTTTATTTCCTACTCATTAGGGTAGAAAACCTCACTACTAATCCAACGCATTTTTGCTTACATAAGATGTTCATTATTAACATAATGCAACTTCTTGGCAGGGATGACATACACCATAATCAGGTAGTTGCCCTTATTTCGGGTACATAATCTCATAGTCTCTCTAGAATGTGGTGTGTGGAATGACGGAAATCTTTTGCAAAATCTATTACCTGCAAAATAAGTCATTTTGATCTCTAATTATATGTTATACAGAACTGTAGTGCATTCTACTGGGGCGGATGTATTTGTGAAAATTGTTAACTTGTCATTGCTAATCTTCATCACTTTATTTTGGTGAAGAGCTGGAAGGTTGCAAGATAAGGAACGCGGTGTGAGAGAGATATTAGTAGGAACGGCGGATGAGCTTCTTAAGACGGAAACGAAGACTATTGCTAGAGCTGATGTTGCCGAAGTCTTACTTGCCATGGTTCTGCTTCAATTTAGTTTTTTCTTGTTATACAGGAGTTGAAATTGGAGGCGGCAAAACTTAAAGCGTTTGACCTTGCCTCGATACCCGAAGGATCCGGCACTCCCACTACAGATTTTAAGGCTCTTTCCTCTCAAACCATTGCACGGTTCTGATTGACAAAGCATTGAGTTAAACTGTGGAAAAAAGGGCTTCTTTCTGATTTTAGATTGAATAAATTGCGCCGTCATTATTGTACTAGACCTTGTGATCGTAACATTCAATAAAGCCCGAGTCTCCTTTTGGTAGCGTTACAATTTACAAATTACTACTTCCGTCTCATTATTAGTGAATGACGTTTTACTACCAAGTATGAGAGATATGTGATAAAGTATGAAAGAGAGATGAGTGTGATAATGAGAGAGTAGGAGGGAGAAGATGATAAAGTAGGAGAGAAAAATGAGTATAATAATAAGGATAGATAATAAAGTATGAGAGAAAAGATGATAAAATAGGAAATAGAGTGATAATTTTTTATCAATTTGGGATGTCGCCACTAGTAGCTGAACGTTCGAATTAGGTAAGGTTACCACTAATAATGAGACGGAGGTAGTATAATAGAAATAGAGACACGTGCATTCTCGAAATTTAAATTGAACGGCAAAGCCTCAGTATTATCTCTTCCAAAATATCTAACGACCATGTCTTTTACTGCGTTTCTCATATCTATGTTTTATTGTCTACAAAAATTAAGATCCATTGGTTATGCTTTTCTCATTTCCATTTTCTATGGTCTACCAAATGAAGAACCATTGGTTTTGTTGGTCCCGTGAGTGAGTTCAGGTGTAGAGGGGGGGGGGTGAATACACCTGAATCCAAATTTCACAAACTTCGAACACGAACAGTCCTATTCAGGAAGATGCCGAACTGAAATAATTCAGCAGACTAGACAACTGTTTTGAATCGTGTTAAAGGCTAAAAGAGTACTGACTCAGCTGAGATCTGCTAACTGACTAGGTCAGAATTCAGTATCGATCAGTGAGAGTTCAGTGTGCGGAATAGTGTAGGCCCAAATCATTTTTGATGGGGAAAACGTTTTATGCAAGTCTCAGTTCAGTAGATAAGAAGTTCAGAATACTGAGACAGTTAATCGATTTTAAATATGATGTTCAGTATGCACAGTAAAATCAATGTAACAGTAAATAAACGACACAGAGATTTTTAAAGTGGTTCGGATATCAACAATCCTACGTCCACTGTCCCGAAAGTTCAGGAGACTATTTATTATACTGAGTTAGTCTCAGTCAGCTTGTGCACAGGACAAAGCCGTGGCTTGGGGATTATACTAAGCAAGTCCCAGTTTACAATTCTATCAAACTTTAAGTGTTTGACAAACTTCTCCAACAGTGAAGGAGTCCTTATACAATAAGGATTGGGTTCAAATGTGAATCCTTCGTCTAAGCTATGGATATAACAAATGAGCTTAGGGTTAGAGGGATAAGGAACAAGAATGTACCTTTCTAGAGCGACGAACAGCTGAGGGTTTAGCTATAGGTTCGTGTCACGTCGCTTGGATACTAGATGCTTATGTCGGTTCAGCTTGGTTCCTTTTTGAGCGGGAGGTAGTCTTTCGCCGGAGATAACTCGGTTGATTCTTGCGGAAGACTTAGGCTTTTGATTTCGCTCGTTTGAATGCTCTGTGCATTTTTGGCTTCTATTGCATTAGGTTCTCTACGTTTTTATGAGCTTCAAATCTTGAATGATCCCTCTATTTATAGAGTGGAGACAAGAATAGATCCGTTGGAGACGATCTTCTTCTTTTTCCCTCTTTGTGGTAGCAAACGGCTCTTTTGTAGTAGGTAACAGTGTACCTTCCCACCTTTTAAGGTAAAAGGTTGACTGCAGCTTTAGCAGGTGAGAAGACACGTGTATGCTTGTCATTTGTCGAGGTGGATATGGTAGTTGAGACAGAACAAACTTCGAGGCAACTGAAGTTGACTTCTCTCTTCCTCGTACTTGACAATACTGATAGCTTATCAAAAGATTCAGAGAGTTCTGAAGACTGTCAGCCGCTGCTGAGTTTGATCTTGAATTCAGTAGATAGTCAGCTGAGAATATGTCTACTGAAAATCAGCTCTGAGTCCAGTGAACTACTCCTGCTAAGTTCAGTTCAACTGACTCTCTCGCATATCTTGCTCTGCTGAGTCCAAGTATTCACTTGAGTCTTCTACACCTGTGCCGAGGCCGATGAGCTACCGGCGCCTTAACCGGAGCAGAGTGTCTCCGAGTCCGAAACCTCGGGAGACAAATACGAATACAACGGAATGGTTCACCAATCAGATAGGGTTTTGGGATCTTCAAATCTTCTCAACAGTCAGAGCACTAGGCTACTGAGCGTGATTCAGTATAGAAGATAGAATCATTTCCCACTAAGTGAAACAGTGCTGAGGATAGAATCATCACCCAACAATTTCCCCCTATTTGATGATGCTAAAACCTATCATCTATGCTAACACTAATCAGATAGAAACAAAGCTCCTTACAAATATTACAAGTAAGATCAGCGGAGATGTTCCATAAGTTCTAGACTATAAAGCAAACAGGGTAAACAATTTCCCCCATTACAAAACAAAATGGACTAGCAGAATCTATCAAGGTAATATACTGACAAGTAATAATGGTGAGTGTGTGAGTCAGCAATCACTTCAGTGATTCTGAGTGTTAAAGCATAAAACAAACACGGCTGTATAGACAACAAGCAGTTGTCAGAGCCAAAAGCAGATTGTATATATATATGAGAAATACAGTACAGTTACAAGTCTGCTTTGCTAAAAACGAACTAAAGAACTAAGGAAGAGGGCCACTGAACTTCTTGATTTTGTCCATGAACACTTGAGTCTGATCTTCAGGGAGCGGCACTCCATACATCCTGTATGTGATCTTCCTTAACTTCAAAAACTCGGTAAAATCTGCTGGCTCATCTTCAGCAAGCTCTTTCTTGGATGCAGCATGCTTCACTTCAGCTTCAATTGAACCATAATGTACTGAGTTATCCTGTCTTCTTGGTGGAGGTATGATTCTGGGCTCCGGAACGCTGACTTCTATACCTTCTGATATGGCTTTGTCTAGGTATGGGTATAGTTCAGGTTCAGTAGCAAACATCTATTCCATGTAAGCTTCAATCCTTGTCCTGTTGGGCCAGAACCTCCAGAAGTAGTTCCTCTTGATGAACTCGATCTTCGCAGTTTCCAATCTTTGGTTGAACTGAGCTGGCATCCATTCATCTGTTCTCGGCCATCTGTGAAATTTCAGGTCAGCTGGCTTCCTGAACTTCCTGTATCTATATGGAATATCAGCTTTTGAAGGCACTCTCAGCCTGGCCCCCTGTTCAGTTCTCTTTCTCAGGGCTTCAAGGTCTGCCTTCCAAATCCTGTCTCTGGCAGCCTGAATCTGTCTTGCCTCCTCGCCTCTGTATAGATATCTGTTCATCAGATCGAAAATAGCTTCGATAGCATCTCCTTGCGTATCAGTGGCTTTCTGAGGGGCTTCTTCTGATTCAGCAGGGGTACTAGATCTTTCCTTGGATGTACCCTGCCTCTCAGTACTCTTCTGCTGCTGCTCCTTCTCCTTTTCTCTGTCCTCTTCATCTTCTATGATGAGCTTTCTTGGAGGCAGTCTAGCAGGTTTCTTTCCTCCTCTGGATGGGGCTTTAGTCTTCCCTTTAGAAGGTTTAGACTTTGGCTTGTTTGCTGCTTCAGCCTCTGCAATCTCTCTGGCCAGCCTCTCATCCGCGGCTATTTGGGCTTCCTCCTCAGCAGATATGTACCTTAGTCTCTTTGCTGGAGGGGTTGGAATTTTTAGCTTTTGTTTGCCCTTGCCTTGAACTGGTGGTGGAAGAGGAGCTTCTTCCTCTTCTTCTAAGTCCTCCACCGCCTGTTCAGCGTACTCAGCAACCTCCTTAATAATATCTTTGGGAGTCTGGGTTGCCTGAGTAGTAGTCTGGGGTCCTGAGCCACTTGGGCCGGTTTCAGCTGTGCTCGCAGCCAAAACACCCTGGGCCTTACCCGGAGTCTGAGTTATCTGGGACTGAGTCTTGCTAAGGTCAGCAACAGATCTCTTCTTCTCAGTCCTCAGTGGAGCTGTCCCCTTCAGTAGTCTAGAAGGTTTGGTGGGAGTCAGCTTCTCAGGCTCTTTCTCAGCACTCTTCTTCTTTCCTTCACTCTTTCCTTCCATCTCAGTACTCTTCTTCTTTCCTTCCCCCTTTTTGGCATCATCAATTACAGCCGGGGTAGGGATGAGTACCTTCTGTTCTAGACTTTTGTAGGAGGTTGACAGCTCATCAAGACGATCAGTGATCTTTGTCAGAGCCTCATGCAGTTCGTTCCTCTCAGTAGCTAGATCGTCGCTGTACTTTTTGTGAGAGCCTCATGCAGTTCGTTCCTCTTAGTAGCTAGATAGTCGCTGTACTTTTTGTGAGAGAGGTCAGCTGCAGCTTTGAACTCTTTCAGCTTTTCTGCAATTTTGTCCTCCACGACCAGTTGAATATTCTCTAATTTGATCTCCGTGGCCTGGGCTTGCTCGTTGAAGGACTCAATATGAGCGGACAAGGCGTTCTAGAATTGTTCAAGGAGCTTGGCCTGTCCCTCCTGGATCGTCCTTAGCTGAGTGTCAAATTTCATCTGCTGCTGGGCCAGTGCTTGATTGACTATGGCAGAGACATCAGGGGCGGCTGATTGAGACATAGATGATTTCAGCCCCTGAAGCTCAGTAGCGGTGGCTTCAGCAGTCTTCTTCCACGCTTTGTGGACTGCCTTCGCCAGTTCCCGATTTTTCACTCCTTGTGCAGAGAGAGCTTTGGCGACTGAACGGGATCTCTTGGCAGATAGGCTGGGTGCTGCCTCGTATGTCGATTCGAGCAGGAGCTGAGCAGGCTCTGCTGAGGACGAGACACCAGCCGAAGGCTTCTCAGGCCCAAGGATACTGAGAGGTGCTGCTTCTTCAGTATGTGTATCCTTGTCCTGTGGATGTCCCTCATCAGGCTTTCCAGGGCCTGAATCACTGGGTGGGTCCTGACCGTCGTGGTCAGACCCGTCTGAGGGCGGCGACCCAGCTGCTTGGCGTCGATCAGCAATGATTGCAAGCATGGCTGCCCTCAAATTCTCCATCGTATTGAGGTTCTCAGGCTCTGAATAGCCTATCTCCTCACGCATTCTCAGTTCTTCCATATGTAGCTGCTGGTAGGAGTAATGAAGTACGAGGCGTTGAAGCTGAGGCCACTCCTGAAAGCGCAAGATCATGTGGAGCCTTGCTGACTTGGCTAGAACGAGCAGATCTGAATGGTCAGCAAGCTCAGGAATGAACTGGAGGATCTCTCGGGAAGCTCTAGAGACAATGACTGCGGCTTCTATCCCGAGAGTCTCTTCTGCAGACGCAGACTCTGATTCGAGATCAACGAAGTCTGTCTGAGGGTCAGCAGGTGGTAGACTGCTGAGCGGAGGCACAGAGAGAGGGCTATCCAGACGTTGGATTTCTTCACTTTGGACTTCAGTAGCCTCTCCCTGTTCCTCTTGAACCTGTTCCTCAGTGGAGACGGCTTTCTCCACTGACTGTGTCTTCTCTGATGAGGAAGACTCATCCACCAACTGTAGTGGCTGAATAGGCGTCTGATCAGTAGCCACTTTAGCTGGAGTCTCTGGTTCAGCAGGAATGTCCGGTATGGCCTTCCTCAGCCTCTTGGCTGGTGCCTTGGGTGATTTTACCGGTGGAGTCCTCTTCTTAGGAGTAGCCTGCTGAGGCTTGGATGGCTGATCCACCGCTGCTGGTCCTGACCCAATCTGTTGCAGGGCCGCGGACTTATTGTGAAAGCGGATCTTCTTTACATTGAAGTATTCCTTGTCTTCATATATTATCTGCTCAGACTCGCAGAAATCTTCGATCATGACTGACAATTTGAGCCCGTATAAAAGCTTTCCTTTTGCGGTCAGTGTGCGCGTGGCCTTGTCGAACTTGGGTGCTTGAGCCATGAATTCTCGAACAAAGAAGTCGGTCCAATTGACCTTGACGCAGTCGTATATAGCCATCATTAAGTGGATCTTGGGTTGGGAGACTAGATCGAAAGAGCCAGCCTGGCTTGTCAATAGCTGAGTGACAATATAAGCCAGTGCTCTGAATTGCGGTAGCATGGCGTTCTTCGGGAATGCTGCTCTGAAGGTTGTCGGCTGTCCACAAAATACGGACAAGTAGTCGTCTACTGAGTCATCATTGTAGCCCAATGTGCTGACACCTTCAGATGGGAGGTTGAAGCTTTTCTTCAGTGCTTGTTTGATCGACATCTGCTTCAGAATCCTCGAGGCGTCGCCAATCGCATGTACGCCGAACCTAGCCAAAATGTCTCCTCCAACTGAATCGGAGTTCAAATATAGCTCCGCCACCTGACGAGGAAGGAAGAAAGTCGGCTTCCTCGATAAAAACTCTTCAAGTCCAGATTTCCTCAGATACAAGAAAATGTCATCCATGAACTCGAGCTCGCAGGCATCGAACGCCATGACTGGTTCGCACCAGACACGACCCTTACTGAGGATCTCCTCTATCTTGTCTAGACAACTCATAGATATACCAGCCATAGTACCTGTTACAAGAGATTTATCAGTACCGATTCTTGGATAGAACAGTGCTTCCGATGCGATACTGAAAAAAAATAGTTAATACAGTAACAGTTATAAGCATACCAATAGATAAAATTCGAGATAAGACATGAATATGAAGTTGCAAGTAGGGATTGCGAATGCAGATCTCGGATTTTTCGGATTTTTGAAAGATATGAAGTATGCTAATGGCGGTTGCAAAGATATGATCGAATATATATATCAAATATGAAGATGAACAGTTTTCGATCTAAGGCTGTGTTTAAACTTGCTTTATGATATGGACGGTTAAGATTAGAAGTTATATAATAGGTAATGATCACATATGCCGCCTAAGTCAAAGCCAGTTGTAAAATAGCCTAAGTAGTAACTGTGAAAAGACATGCATTAAATGCGCGCAGAGTTCAGCAAACTTATGTATGGAATGTCGTGCATTAAATGTGAGCCGTTAATAATAAAGACAAACCAAAAGATATTAATGTCATGCTGAATCTTTATCATAAATGCATAAATACTGTTATATTAAAGTTACTACTGAGTAGAGATACGCAAACCTGTCAGCTGAACATAGTAGTCAACTGATACCTCGTGTAGATGGTTTTCGTCTCTACATACCGAATGTATCGATCGAGAGTGAACATTCCCCCCTTACCTGAAATGTCTCTCTTCGAAACCTCTTCTGATCGGGGTCAGTAGGGTCCAACAGAGACCTAGCTCTACTCGAAAGTTCTCTCGAATACGGATTCGGCTAGAGGCTTGGTCAGTATATCAGCCCGTTTTGTCAGTATGGATCTTCTCCATCCTGATATCCTTCTTTTCGACATGGTCACGAATGAAGTGATGTCTGATGTCCACGTGCTTGCATCTCGTGTGAAGTACAGGGTTCCGAGTGATTGCAATAGCACCGGTATCGTCGCGAGAAGATCGGCACTTCATTCGAATGACGTCATAGTCTCTCCGTCCTTGTCTCGGCCCAAAGGATGCGGCGCAACAACTTCCGGCAGCCATGTATTCGGCTCCGGTAGTCGACGTGGCTACCGAGTGCCGTTTCTTTGAAAACCATGATATCGACTCTTGCCGCCAAGGAACCGACATGTTCCCGAAGTTGATTTTCGGTCTATCCTACATCCCGCATAGTCGGCATCGGAATAACCAGTTAGTTCAATATTATCATCAGTTGGATACCACAAACCCATGTCGGTGTTCCTCGTAGATAGCGGAGAATCTTCTTTGCCGAGTCCATATGACTCGCTTGGGATTCGCCCGAAATCGGCGCACGACACACCTACAAAGATAAGTTATGTCGGGACGAGTAGTGTTAGATATAATAAAGAACCAATTATAGCACGGTATTCGAGTTTGGTCTACCGATACTCCCTCTTTATCAATATCTATCTTCATATTCGTGTTCATCGGGATCTTGATAGATTTGCCGGATGTGCAGCCTAATCTCTTGATGAGGTCTCGAGTGTATTTGCCTTGATTGATGAACGTTCCTTTTTCAGATTGCTTGACTTGAAAACCAAGGAAGTAGTTCATTTCACCCATCATCGACATCTCGAACTTATCCTTCATCATCTTTTCAAATTGCTGACACATAATGACATTCTTTGATCCGAATATAATGTCATCCACGTAGATTTGCACAAGTAATAAGTCTTCTTTCAGTCGAATGCTGAATAGAGTGCGATCTACTGTGCCTTTCTGAAAACCTTTCTGAAGAAGAAACTCAGACAGGGTATCGTACCAAGCCCTGGGTGCTTGTTTTAACCCATATAGAGCCTTCTTGAGTCTATAAACTTGATGTCCCTGCTGAAAGCCGGGCGGTTGTTCTACATAGACTTCTTCTTTCAGTACGCCGTTCAGGAACGCGGACTTCACATCCATTTGATATACTCTGAATCTTTGATGTGTTGCTTAGGCTAGGAATAGTCTGATTGCCTCCAATCTTGCAACTGGAGCGAAAGTTTCGTCGAAATCTATTCCTTCAGCTTGACAGT
Organism: Lavandula angustifolia; assembly: GCA_028984105.1. Lineage (NCBI taxonomy): Eukaryota > Viridiplantae > Streptophyta > Magnoliopsida > Lamiales > Lamiaceae > Lavandula > Lavandula angustifolia. The sequence continues at coordinate 28,245,181 of CM054813.1, forward strand.
AGCCTTTAGCCACGAGTCTTGCTTTGTTCCTTACTACAACGTTGTTTTCATCTCTCTTGTTCTTGAAGACCCATTTTGTTCCTATTGCACGTTGATGTAGGGGTCTATTAACAAGTTCCCAGACATCGTTTCTTTTGAACTGATTCAGCTCTTCCTGCATGGCTATGATCCAGTCAGCATCGTTCAGTGCGTCCTCAATGGTCTGAGGTTCTTCAGTGGACAAGAAACAGGAGTATAAAGCGCTTTCTTCTTGACAAAATCTGGATCTTGTCTTGACATGAGCTGAAGGATCTCCAATGATTAGGTCAGCAGTGTGAGCATCTAGCCAAGTTCTACGATGTTTCATCTCTTCATCTGAAATTTGATCAACACAGATAGTAGGTGAGTTAGGCATTTCAGTTGTACTATTCTGAGATTGAAGAATTTTAGTAATGAGAGTGTGATCTACTGAGTCACCGGGTTCAGGGGCATTCAGCTCAGGAACATTACTAGATGTTCCCCCTGAGGTGTCATTCTCAGTATTGTTGGTCTCAGTTACCTCAACGGTTTCTTCATCGACCTGAGTTGCCTGGGATTGATTCTGTTCGGGAGAATCAATCTGCTCAGCTACTTGCTCTGTTGGTTGTGGTTCAGTAGACTTGTCTTCAGTTTCTTCGTCTGAATCATCATCCCAACATAGCTGGATCTTTTCAGATTTGTCTTTTAAGCTTAGATCCTGTAGCTGCTTACTGATGTTCTCAGATTTAGAATTTGAGTTATTGCTCCGTTCCATAGTTCATATGGTGTCCTTTTATGCTGCTTTGTCAGTAGAGATCAATTCTGAGTGTAACATGCAGTATCCGTTGCTTCTGCCCAGAATTTGGTTGGGAGTCCTGAATCTGCGAGTAGAGTTCTAGCTGCTTCTTTGAGAGTTCTGTTCTTTCGTTCAGCAACTCCATTTTGCTGTGGTGTGCGGGCAGCTGAGGTCTCATGCTCTATTCCTTACGCCCCGTTGTAACTCCTCTACCATGGAATTAAGGAACTCAGTTCCTCTGTCTGAACGTATTTTTCTTATTTTGGTGTTCTTCTCGACACTGAGCTTTTTCAGAAGCGTTGGTAACTCTGTTTTGACGTCAGACTTGTTGGCAATGAATATGACCCATGTGTAGCGCGAGTAGTCATCTATGACCACTAATGCATATTTTCTGCCTCTGATCGTCACTGGGGAGACTGGACCAAATAAATCCATGTGTAGAAGCTGAAGGATTCCATCAGTGGAAGGAGATGGAACAGGTGGATTTTATTTCTTTGTTTGCTTTCCCTTCAGACAAGCTTCACACTGAGTGTCTCTGCTGAATACTTCATTTGGCTGTCCCCTTGCTAGAGTGTTTCTAGCCAGCTTATTGAGCGTCTTAAAGTTGAGATGGCTGAGTCTTCTGTGCCATAGCCACCCCGTTCGGTTGTCATTCTTCGCCAATAAACAACCTTCAGGTTCAGCTGAGTTCCAGTCAGCCACATATATATTCTTTCTGCGCGAACCTGATAACACTGTTTTCCCTGTAGATTTATCAATAACATCACAGAAACCAGCGTCAAAAATCACTCTATTCGAGTTATCACAAAATTGACTAACAGAGAGAAGGTTATGCTTGAAGTCCTTCAACATATGATACTCTTGGAACTTTGGCAGGTCCAATGCTGAGCGTTCCATATCCTCTAGTATAGCCTTTCGCATTGTCTCCGAACTCGATTCTGGGTCCTTCTTCAGAGATATAATTCTTCAGTAGACTCCTTTGGTATGTCATGTGTCTTGAGCATCCGCTGTCCACATACCATGGGTCTTTGCGCACTCCGCAAAAACGTAATTATATTCGGGTACCCTTTATTTTTGATTTTGGGTCCTTAGATGTTAGTTTTAGTAACCCAAATCTGTCTAACAACCCTGGTGGTTTCAGACATTTTCTTACCACTTGAGTCAACATATCTGACCACTGGACTGGTCACTGCTGACTTCTGAGGCTTCTGAGGTTCAGGAGTCCTAATCTTCTGAGCTGGTGGACTGCTGACCTTTGCCTTGTGTGCGGCTTTCTTTTTCTGACTCTTGGAGCCTCTTCTGACTATTGGTTCATAATAATATGATCCATACTGAGTTGGATGTGTCAGCTTTGGAGGTCCATACTGATCAGCCAATTTAGCTCTGCTGGTTCCCCCTTGACTGAACTGGGGTTTCTTGGCACTGATCTTCTTGTTAGAGTACTGCTGAGTAGGATGAGGTGCTTTCATCTTTTGTTTGTTCTTTGCGAGGGGATTCAGTATATCTGCGTTGATGGTCTTCCCTTGAACAAACCTATCAGCAAGCCGTACTTCTGAGCGTACTGGGGCAGATGAGGAAGCTTCCTGGCTGAATCCAAGTTCTTCCTTACAGTGCTTTGGCTTGTTGCTTGCTAGCATAGCCTCTAATTTCTTCTCGGCACCCATGTACCTCTCAGTCATCAGGCTCCTCCAGACATCATCACTTTTCTTCAGTATATCATGCTCGGTCTGAAGTCCTGATAGTTCTTGCTTCAGTAGACTCAGTTCAGTATCTTTCGAGTCAAGTCATTTGGCAAAAACTGAAATCCGATCTTCTTGATGCTGAGACTTGGCCATTAGAGAGTTTATCTCCTCCCTGAGTCTCAACACAAGTCCTTCGGCCTCAGTAGCAACCTGACTCTCCTGAGAAAGTCTCTGATTCTCCACTTTCGGGGTATCCAACTCCCGAAGAGTCTTACTTGAGCCGAGCACTCATCCGAATTTGTTCATCTAGTAGATCTTCATATGCGGTTGTGATGTCCAAATTTCCGTCCGCACTTTGAAACGTTGTCGTGTGTGCAGTGTGAAGAGGAGTTAACTGGTTCATGAGAATTTACCTCATCCTCTTCGCCTGCCATCATGCACTTTTCAGTTGATTCTTCTGCTTCATGCTCTAAGGCCATGAATGCTGCTTCATCGTCGGATGAATCCATAAAGGAGTCGACCTCTTCTGAGTCGTCTTAGATTTCGCCAGCGATATATGATTGTCTTTTCTGGGCGAATTTCTCTCTCCTTGCCTTGCGTGCTGCGCGTTCGTCAAAGCCTATCGAGCTCGGGGACAATCATACTGATAATGTCCCGGCTTTTTGCAGTTATAGCAAGTGATGACTTTTTCTTCAGTTGCACTATCCCTTGAGGGTGCTGAGTCATCCTTCTTTCTGCATTCAGAAGATTGAGTGTCACGAGATCGTTTTGGTGTATATTCTGACTTACCTTTTGTATCACGGTATGCTTTGGTCAGTTTTCTACGCCTCTCTTTCTCCTTCTGATACTTCACTGCGAGCAGCGCATACTTCTGAGCTAGACTTCCTTCTTGTAGATCAGTGAGTGAAGGCTCTGTCTTACTCGTCGTCTTGCTCGTAGCGGGAGATGCTGTGCTGACTGTAGCTTTGAAAGCATGGTCAATCTTCGTGTCAGCTTCAGCTCTCAGCTTTCTTTGAGGTCTGTCGAACTCATACTCCTCTGCCTGTAATTCTGAAAAGATATGGTCAGGAGAGACAACATCTAAATCAGAATGTCGCAATAAAGTGGCAAAAGGTGTCCAGTGTCCGTCAGGCAGTGCCCTCAGAATCTTCAGATTTATCTCTCGGTTGCTGAATATCTTTCCCAGCCCATTGATAGAATTCATCAGATTGGTAAATCTGACGTTTAGATCTTCGATTTCGTCACCGGGCATGAGAGACAAGCTTTCCAGCTTTTGGAGTTCCAGCGCTAATTTGTTTGCTTTGATCTTCTGAGTCCCTCGACTCAGCAGAGCTAAGGGTGGTTAGTATAGCATTCCTGGCGACTCGGTCTAAATTGTGAAGCTTCTTCTCTTCAGGAGTGAAGAGACTTCTGTCTTTAGGGATCTTCTCCCCAGTCACCATTCCTCCTCCTTGAGCTTGGTCCTGAGTCACGACACTATCGATCATAGGAACAATAGGTCCATCTTCAAGCACTTCAGTCATACTGTCATGGAGGGATGTCAGATGAGCTTCCATCCTGACTCGCCATACTCCATAATTCTCCACCAAGAACATGGGTACTATCCTTATACCTGACATATCAGCCATGAAGAATAATGATATGAATGTAGAGTGATATGCAGTGAAAGCACGCTTTCCCTCGGATCCGTTCGAATAGACCAGTTTCAAAGATAACAAGAGTCAAAGAACTCCTGCTCTGATACCAATTGTTGGTCCCGTGAGTGAGTTCAGGTGTAGAGGGGGGGGGTGAATACACCTAATCCAAATTTCACAAACTTCGAACACGAACAGTCCTATTCAGGAAGATGCCGTACTGAAATAATTCAGCAGACCAGACAACTGTTTTGAATCGTGTTAAAGGCTAAAAGAGTACTGACTCAGTTGAGATATGCTAACTGACTAGGTCAGAATTCAGTATCGATCAGTGAGAGTTCAGTGTGCGGAATAGTGTAGGCCCAAATCAGTTTTGATGAGGAAAACGTTTTATGCAAGTCTCAGTTCAGTAGATAAGAAGTTCAGAATACTGAGACAGTTAATCGATTTTAAATATGATGTTCAGTATGCACAGTAAAATCAATGTAACAGTAAATAAAGGACACAGAGATTTTTAAAGTGGCTCGGATATCAACAATCCTACGTCCACTGTCCCGAAAGTTCAGGAGGCTATTTATTATACTGAGTTAGTCTCAGTCTGCTTGTGCACAGGACAAAACCGTGGCTTGGGGATTATACTGAGCAAGTCCCAGTTTACAATACTATCAAACTTTAAGTGTTTGACAAACTTCTCCAACAGTGAAGGAGTCCTTATACAATAAGGATTGGGTTCAAATGTGAACTCCTTCGTCTAAGCTATGGATATAACAAATGAGCTTAGGGTTAGAGGGATAAGGAACAAGAATATAGCTTTCTAGAGCGACGAACAGCTGAGGGTTTAGCTATAGGTTCGTGTCACGTCGCTTGGATACTAGATGCTTATGTCGGTTCAGCTTGGTTCCTTTTTGAGCGGGAGGTAGTCTTTCGCCGGAGATAACTCGGTTGATTCTTGCGGAAGACTTAGGCTTTTGATTTCGCTCGTTTGAATGCTCTGTGCGTTTTTGGCTTCTATTGCATTAGGTTCTCTACGTTTTTATGAGCTTCAAATCTTGAATGATCCCTCTATTTATAGAGTGGAGACAAGAATAGATCCGTTGGAGACGATCTTCTTCTTTTTCCCTCTTTGTGGTAGCAAACGGCTCTTTTGTAGTAGGTAACAGTGTACTTTCCCACCTTTTAAGGTAAAAGGTTGACTGCAGCTTTAGCAGGTGAGAAGACACGTGTATGCTTGTCATTTATCGAGGTGGATATGGTAGTTGAGACAGAACAAACTTCGAGGCAACTGAAGTTGACTTCTCTCTTCCTCGTACTTGACAATACTGATAGCTTATCAAAAGATTCGAGACAGCTTCAAGACTGCCGCTCACCTGAAGTTTGATCTTGAATTCAGTAGATAGTCAGCTGAGAATATGTCTACTGAAAATCAGCTCTGAGTCCAGTGAACTACTCCTGCTGAGTTCAGTTCAACTGACTCTCTCAGTATACTGCTCCTGCTGAGTCCAGTATTCACTGAGTCTTCTACACTGGTGCTGAGGCTGATGAGCTACTGAGCGCCTTGACCAGAGCAAAGTGTCTACTGAGTCTGAAACCTCAGAGATAAATACGAATACAACGGAATGGTTCACCAATCAGATAGGGTTTTGGGATCTTCAAATCTTCTCAACAGTCAGAGCACTAGGCTACTGAGCGTGATTCAGTATAGAAGATAGAATCATTTCCCACTAAGTGAAACACTGCTGAGGATAGAATCATCACCCAACAGGTTTTAATATCGTTTGGTGTTTTCATGGAAACCAAGTTTTGTCTTGACCTTCATGACTCGTTTGGTTTGTACAGATTCTGCTTCAGGAAAGTAATATGTTTCCATGTATTTCCCAAACACAATGCAAGTGGCCTAATTTTCTCGTAATCATATTCCAATTCTCTTACAACTTTACTTTTCGTACAATCAAATGAGCTCTCAATGTAATAAAGTCATTGGGCATGATTACAACACCGTGCATAGCACGGTTATACGATGTGCTAGTATTATCTACTAAGTTTCTACACTAGGAGCTCAAATTGACATGAAGTTCCCAATATATCCCTACTTCATAATATATTCATTTTTTTGCCATTGCCTCTTACTTTTATTATTTTCTGCGAATATGGCATTTTTTGCAAATTCTATCAAATTGCCGCCCAATTATTAAAACCTAAAAACTACAAATTATCAGAAATCGTTGCGCTTTGTTTTCGATTGAATCTCCTTCGCAATTGACCTCCTCTCTAGTTGCCCGCCTTCCCGATGCCCTCGCCCTCGCCACGCGTACAAGTCCACCGCCTAACCGACCGAGTCTGCCTCCATCTACAACTTCATGTTCTCAAACAAATTCAATTTATTTCTCTTGCTGCAACTCACGATTCACGGACAAGAGCTTTCAGTAAAATATCTGTCGAATTCGGTTCAGCATCTCTAGGTTTTTTCGCCGTAGGTAATGCCGTTTTCCTCACAGGTATGTTGATTTTCTATCTCTCTGTAATTTTTGTTTTTCCTTTAATCTTGAATTCTTCAAAGTATGTTTCGATGTGTTATACGTATTGTCTATCCTGCGGTTGATTTGTACGTTACGTGGGAAAATATGATTTGGTTTTTGATTGTTTTAGAATGATGTTCTGGATGGCTTATCTTCGTATATGTTTCTGTTCCGTTTGAATGAGGATTTTGGTACTAGGTTGAAACATCTGCAGTTATTTAAATTGGTTGTTCCTTGATTTGCCTGTCATGTTTTGGGATTTATGTGTGCTCTGATAAACTCCCCATTCCCTGTTTCGTTTAAAGGTGAGCCCCCCAACAATTTGTTGTAATTGCTTCAAGATCCTTTTTATGAGGGGCGATCTTCTTGCAGGTATGGATTACAACTAATTATTACTATTTCTTTGCATTTAACTATGTAAATTGCAATCATGTTTAGTGGTTTGTTGATTACTTTTTTCTAAGCCTCTTGGATCAGAATTTGCTATGCACCTTTTGAGATATTTTTGAAACTTTGGCAGATTAAATGAGAAGAAGTCTAGATTTGAGGTTTTTATGAGTTATCAAATCAAGGGCTCTGCCACTCCTTCTCCAATCTGACCTTGAGTTTTATTTTTTGTTTGTTTTCTTGTAGATTTAATTCTGCGGTTTTGTAATCAGTTGATTGTGGTTTCTAGGACAAGGTATTTTGTGTTGTATGTATTTAATTTTCGTTTAGCAATAAGATTTGATTTTGTTGGTTCTCTAATTGCTGCTACTGTAAGACCTATTCTTATTTTGGAATTTGAGGTATATTCCTTCAATTCAATAAGTCGCTTCTGACATGTTTCGTCCATGCCTTATGTCTTTTGGTCATGCAGCTTCCTAAATTCTATAGATTCTAATCTCTTCAATGAAGTGAGAGATTGGGCTATCTCTTCTCATCAACTTCTTGATTTTGGTTGGTTACAAGAAATTGCTTTATTACCCTTTTAATTCTAAAATATGCAGTTTTGAGTTAGAACTAAATAGGTGCAACGCAATGTTAATAAACATTTGCTTTAGGTGTAGAGTTTTATAGTTTGTTGAAGAGGCTTCATTTTGTCAGTTGTTTTAAAGTGTGTTGGCATAGGAATCTTTCATCTAGCATATATGGTGTTACATATATTTCAATTTCCAAATTTCTTCAAGATATTATCCACTATAAGGAGCATGCTAAAATGTTTGTTTTGAATATTTCGTTCAGCTTCGGTCCCAGAGAAAGTAAGAAAGCAATTATGTATAGTAGTCAAAGGCGGTTGAGTTGTAATGTCACTTACACGACTTTTGCTTCTCCCGTTTCTAGGCAGCTTAATCATCTCCTCTTTCCTCTTTTCCCTGTCGCACTCCTTAGTTTTCTATGTTTCTGTCCTTTGTTCTCTATGTTTCTGAAACTTATGCTATAGCTGCTTTCCAAACTCCGAAAAATAACGATCTTTCGTCGATGCTCCACAAAGCTCTTGAAGGCGCCATTATACTCAAATCTTTCCCTAAGACTACTCTTGATTTCTTGGCTTTGGTATTGGAATCTCGAGGAAATAAGTATAACTTTTAACTCCTTTTCTTTAAAAGAAAAGAAAATAAATTCATTTATACTAATGGATCAAAGATTGGAGTAGTGTCTTTGAATTGATGTCTCTGATTTGCTTCCGGTGTTCTTCCAGTAATTACATCATGTGCAAGTCTCACTCTTGCAGAAGCAGGCATCATATTGTACGACATTATTGTCTCTGTTTCTGTTGTACGAAATCATAAATACTAATACCCTTATATTTTTTCGAATTCCTTTACACACTTATCTAATCTAGTTCACATACAACTAACACCACCAAATATATAGTTCATGGTGTATTATTCATCACATTATTCTTTCACTTACGTTATACGTTTATGTACAGTCGTGTATTCGGAAGAATCTCCTCATCGACCCCGTACTAGAAGAAGAAAGCTACCAACATGGTAGCCTTTTGATAACTTGCATGCGTAAGATGGTATCTAATATGTTTGGCTATGTTGTGGCTGTCTGAGGTGAGTGTTGACAGGCAACAATACTTTGAGTTGTTTCACACCTCATAATTTGAGTGATGACGGACAATAATATCATTTTCTCAATCCACCTTTTTTTTAATCTTTAATTTCAATATCTGCTTGCACATTTTTTATGCGCTAAAGTAGATAATATTCAATGGTTGTTCTACTATCGATTTGAACCAACTTTATTCTTTAATGTTCAACAAAGTTAAGGCTACTGATGTTACATTCCACTTACAAACTTATTTTCTTCCTTGCAGAGTCATATGTCCACTGTATTTGTTTCTACTCAAACCTTTTTGGATTTGAGACAAAGGTCTTGAATTCACAATTTCCTTTCTTCTCTACTTTTTCTTGACTGACACTTTATGTAAGAGTTGTAATCTATTGTGCGGTTAAGCCAACTCATGCAGTGTTATTTCCATACATTGAATAGCACCATAAGTTCAATAATTATGATTAATTTTCTAAAATTATAGGTAATTATCAACAAAAAAAAAAGAAAAATACATCTCTGGTGTGGGTAGATAATGGATGTATTTCATGTGTTCCTGTTATATACCGAGGACTACATGGTTCTATATATCTAAATGTTTATGTTCGTTTATGGTGACTTAATGACAAATGTGATTTTTGACTACTACTAATTACTACACAAAAATGAATCTGTTTACGTGTATGCACATAAAACTAAGGGGTAGAGTTTGTTTTATACAATATAATTTATAATGCCTTACATAACACATGGCATGATCATAACAACGTGCAGAGCACAGTTAAACAATGCGCTAGTTCACTTTATAAGGAGCTTCGTTTTCTTATCAATGATGAATTGTCTTTCTTAAATAACTACTTGGGATAATAAAAGTGCATTCATTATAGACTGCAAATGATTTGATTTGAACCTTATTTTTTATGTTTTTGAGTTTCAATGGTCAGATAGGATTACGTAATTTTCTATTAAAAAAATATTAGTTTGGATTGATTTTATTTCTGTTGAGAATGACAGAAATAATCTACATTTTTAATGTAATAGTTTCCAGTATGAAAAAAGTGCACTAAAGTGTATACATGTGAAAAAACAATTACAGCAAATTTTATTATAAACTTAAAATTGTAAATGTATATCCACAAGCCCAAACATTGTAGAATATATTCCGAAATGAAGATTGGTATTGTTGGAAAATGATTCAGCAGTAGATTGTTTAAAAGATTTGGCTGATCACAAAACCCTAATTTAATTGGTGAACCATTCCACTGTATTTGTAATGCCTTGGTCTCTGAGAGTTTCAAACTCAGTAGATGTTGGTCCCAAGATTAAACGTTCAGGTGTAGGGGCGGGGGGGGGGGTTGAATACACCTGAAAACAATTTCTCAACTTCAGTATGAACAGTAATCAATGCAACAGTAAAAACACGTAACACGAGCAATTTTAAAGTGGTTCGGATCCAATAATCCTACGTCCATTGTCCTGAAAAGACCAGGAGGCTATTTTATTATACTGAGTTAGTCTCAGTCGGTTTGTACACTAGACAAACACTTGTCTTGAGATTTATACTGAGCAAGTCTCAGTTTACAAGGCATGAAACTAAAGTGTTTGACAAACTCTCCAACTATGAAGGAGTCCTTTACAATAAGGATCAGTTAAGATATGAACTCATTCGTCTAAGCTATGGATAAGATCTGCTGAGCTTAGGTTAGAGGGATATGGAATTAGAAAGTGGCTTCTAGAGCGACGTACGGTTAAGTATAGATTTGGGTTCGTATTCAGTCACTTGGATACTATAGGCTTCATGATCTGGTTCAGCTTGGTTCCCTATGAGCAAGTATGTTGCCTTTCCCTGGAGATTACTCTTTGAAGTTCTTGCGGAAAGCTTAAGTCGTTTTGAGTTGCTCGTGAATGCTCTTGTGTTCTTCGAATTCTAGGTGAGATTCAATTTGAAATTATCCCTCTATTTATAGAGCAGAGACATGGATAGATCCGTTGGAGACGACGATCCACATGTCTCTCTCTTTTGGGTAGCTAACGGCTCTTTCAAAGTAGGGTGGCAGAGTCCTTTCCCTCAATTTATGGAAAGTTGTTGAATTGCAGCTTTAATCAGAAAGTAGACAGCGGCCGCTCGTCATTGGTCGAGGCTTAAGAAAGTAGGTGAGACAAAACAGACTTCAAGGTGGATCTGAAACTGACTTCTATATACCTCGTATGACTCTGCTGATTTGACTTAATAAATCCTGACAGTCAGAAAATTGTCCAGCCGTTGCTGAGTCTGATCTATATTCAGTAGCATACTCCTGCTGAGTCAGCTCTACTGAAGATCAACTCTTAGTTCAGTGAACTACTCCTGCTGAGTTTAGTTCTACTGACTCCTTTCAGTATACTACTCCTGCTGAGTCCAATATTACTGAATCTTCTTCTTCTGGTACTGAGGCTGATAGTCTGTTGAGCGCCTGAACCAAAACGAAGAGTGTCTACTTAGTCTGAAACTCTCACACACAGATTAACAAACATGTTGGGTGATGATTCAATCCTCAGCATGATCATACTTGTGGGAAACGATTCTATCTTCTATACTGAATCACGCTCAGTAGCCTCGTGCTCTGACTGTTGAGAAGATTTGAAGATCCCAAAACCCTATCTGATTGGTGAACCATGCCTTTGTATTCGTATTTGTCTCGAGGTTTCGGACTCGGTAGACACTCTGCTCGGTCAAGGCGCTCGGCAGCTCATCGGCCTCGGCACCGGTGTAGAAGACTCGGTGAATACTTGGACTCGGCAGAGCAAGATATCCGAGAGAGTCAGTTGAACTGAACTCAGCAGGAGTAGTTCACTTGACTCAGAGCTGATTTTCAGTAGACCTTTCTCAGCTGTCTATCTACTGAATACAAAATTAGACTCAGCATCGGCTGACAGTCTTCTGAACTGTCTAAATCTTTCGATAAGCTATCAGTGTTGTCAAGTACGAGGAAGAGAGAAGTCAACTTCAGTTGCCTCAAAGTTTGTTCTGTCTCAACCACCACATCCACCTCGACAAATGACAAGCATACACGTGTCATCTCACCTACTAAAGCTACAGTCAACATATTTCCGTAAAAGGAGGGAAAGGACACTGTACCTACTACACAAAAGAGCCGTTTGCTACCACAAAAGAGGGAAAAAGAAGAAGATCGTCTCCAACGGATCTATTCTTCTCTCCACTCTATAAATAGAGGGATCATTCAAGATTTGAAGCTCACCTAGACTAACCAAATACACATAGAAGCAAGAAACACACAGAGCATTCAAACGAGCGAAATTAACGACTAAGTCTTTCGCAAGAATCAACCGAGTTATCTCCGGCAAAAGACTACATCCAGCTCAAAAGGAACCAAGCTAAACCGACAAAAGCTTCTAGTATCCAAGCGACTGACACGAACCTATAGCTAAACCCTCAGCTGTTCGTCGCTCTAGATAGCTACATTCTCGTTCCTTATCCCTCTAACCCTAAGCTCACTTGTTATATCCATAGCTTAGACGAAGGAGTTCACATTTGAACCCAATCCTTATTGTATAAGGACTCCTTCATTGTTGGAGAAGTTTGTCAAACACTTAAAGTTTGATAGAATTGTAAACTGGGACTTGCTCAGTATAATCCCCAAGCCACGGCTTTGTCCAAACTGTACAAGCCGACCGAGACTAACTCAAGTATAATAAATAGACTCCTCGATCTATCGGGACGGTGGACGTAGGATTGTTGATATCCGAACCACTTTAAAAATTATCTCGTGTCGTTTACTTACTTGTTTCATTGATTTTTCCGTGCATACCGAACATCATATTTAAAATCGATTTAACCGTCTCGCATTCTCGAACTTCTTATCTACCGAACCGAGACTTGCATAAAATGTTTTCCTCATTAAAACCGATTTGGGCCTACACAATTCCGCACACCGAACTCTCACGGATCGATACCGACTCGACCTAGTCGGTTAGCGAGATCTCGACCGAGTCAGTACTCTTTTTAGCCTTTAACACGATTCGTAACGGTTATGCGGTCCGCCGAACTATTTCAGTATGGCACCTTCCTGAATAGAACTGTTCGTGTTCGAAAGTTGAGAAATTTGGATTCAGGTGTATTCACCCCCCCCCCTCTACACCTGAACTCACTCACGGGACCAACAAAACACAACAGAAAAGTTCATCAGTTAAAGTAGGGTTTTTGGATCTTCAAATCTTCAGAGCACTACGCTACTGAGTTATCTACTGAATCATCTCCCAACAGTAGACTTGCCTTCAGCATGGTCCGAGGCTCAGAAGTTCTATCTGCTGAACCTCAGTAGATTATCCACCTCAGTACCATGTAATGAAGATTCAGTAGTGCTGGACTCAGCAGAAGCAACATAATAAAAGAGTCAGTAGAACTGGACTCAGCAGGAGCAGTTTACTGAACTCGGAGTCGACCTTCAATAAAGTTAAACTCAGCAGGAGTATACTACTGAACCCCTAGTCAGACTCAGCAACGGCCTGACAGTTTCCTTGACTGTCAGTGGTCTTCAAAGTTAAATCAGTAGAGTTGTCCGAGGTCGTACACATCAGAGAAGTCAGCTTCAGTATCTGCCTTGAAGTTTGAATATCTCAACAACTTTCTACACCTTGACCAATGACAAGCAGTCAGTTATCAAAGTACTGGTAAAAAGCTGCAAGTCAACCACTTTCCTGAAAAAGACAGTGGACTTTGCACGATTTCAAAAGAACCGTTAGCTACACAAAGAGAGTGACACGTGGACAGTTCGTCTCCAGCGGATCTATCCATAGCTCACCTCTATAAATAGAGAGAAAATCAAATCGAAGAAATACGGAACATACGAGCATTAAACGAACAAGAACACAACTTTCTGCGATGAACTGAAGAGAAAACAACCCAACGCGAAAGGCATTCATACTGCTCTAGGAAACCAAGCTTCATAGAATCAAAGTCTTAGATAATGTCATTTATTATAAACGATTTCATTAACAATGCCTTAGAGAATGTCATTAAGCCAAGACATAAACAATACGACTGTCTTGAGCTCAGTACAGCTAAAAGAGCTGCAAGAAAAGCTTGAAGGGAGAAGTTCATCAAGAAGCGACAAACCTATATTCTGCTCTGAATGCACTCAGTAAAAAGCTTAACTGCGTGCACTAATCTACTGAAACAGTTTTTATTAATAACGTTTTCAAACTCAACCGAATCGGGCCTACACTATTCCGCACGCTACTGAACGGTACTGAATTCTGACATCAGTCAGCTAGTAGGCCTCAATATAGTCAGTCACTCTGTCCACGCCATCCAGAATAGCTTGCCTGGTCTATTGAATTAAATTATAGGACCAACACCTTTATAATTAAATTATTTTATTTAAATTAATTACTAAATTACTTCATCTAAATAATAGGACCAAATATTTATTACTAAAATCCATCTCAGCTTAATAACCGTGCAAGAAGTTTGAACTTTGAAGTCATGCACGAAGGGAGTACTCATTTCGGTCTTCTTCTTGAGCTTGGCTAGCTCGCTAGTCGATATATTCACAATCCCAGACATTATATTCTTGAATGAAAACCTTAATTACCAGACTTAATTTTATCTAGAAAGGGATATTGTAAGCCGAGAAATAAGGAAACTAAGTCCTATGAAACAACGGTTTATTAACGAATGCCGGAATGCGTGAGAAAACAGGTAGACTTGGAGATGGTAGTTTATCCTAAAAACTGTGGTTTCTTTTGAAATTGAATATTGCAGTTGCTGATTTGGTGGGTTTGACTTTTGAGGAATACAAAAACAGGCTGCTTGCAAATGGTATTTCCATACTAGAATTTGGGCTTCAGAAATAAGTAGTGGATCTAGGGGCAGGAATTAGCTCGATTTTGGTTTTGCCCCCGGAACCAAAAACGACTTTATTTTCGATTAACAACTACCGGTGTCGGTAATATATTTTTCTCACACTATCCTTAACAATAACATACATGGGTTGAAAATCAGTAATCGTAACCAAATTCGATCTTAGTCTAGCCGTGTAGGCATTTAGCTGTCCGCCCTTCCGTCTTCGACTCTCCGTCCTCAGGGTCCGGTGCTCATTCTCGCTTCTCCGTCTTCATCAATTTTGAAACTAGGGCTTTTCTTTTCGGGAAAAGGGGGAACGGGTTGGGATTGGGATTTGGGTTGGGAAAATAAAGTAAATAAAATAACTAATAATAACTACTCTCTCCTAACATTAATCACATCATGTATTCTCAATGAAGACGAAAAAAGTGGACATTGTTATAAACTAAATAGAACGAGAGAATAAAAGAGAGAGCATGAATGAGATGTATATTATTATGAGGGTGGAGACCTCTATTTATAGAGTACAAGGTGGGCTCATGGGCTTTTAGGGTTTACATGATCATCACAATATATGCACAATATATGGTAATAAATATATAAAATATATTTACAACATTCCCCCTTGATTGACCATTCCTAAAAGAAACTGCTGCCTCGTTAAAACCTTACCAGAAAAATCCATTGGGATAAAAACTAGTCGAAGGAAAAAGAGTACAGCTGCTCCACCTCAATATAGTCATTCTTGATCCTTGAGTCGGCGCATATCGATCTTGTGTACCAACTTATTGAATGTTGACGTTGGTAATGCCTTTATAAAAGAATCCGCTAGGTTGTCACTTGAGCGAATTTGTTGGATGTTGATACTGCCACTCCTTTGGAAATCATGTATTCTATTGTCTCTTTTATGAATCAATCTCAATGACTCATTTACTCGTGTGTTGCATTGGATGCCTCGTTCAAAACCTTAACTAAGAAAATCCTTTGGGAAAAAACTTAGAAAGGAAAAAAGAGTACAACCATTTGACCTTCACGGTCTTTGACCTTTAGGAGTCAGTCTAATCTTCAGGAGTATTTACAATTTGTTACTCCCCTTCAAGATAACAATCTTCAAGGTTATCTTTAAGGTCTACACTAATATGTGCAACACAAATTTAATTATCACCAAAGATAATAGCATGTTTGTCTCGAAGATAACAAATAATGGTCAATACCATTTTAAATTTTCCAATTGCACATAAGTAAGGAACTTCTGGTCCTCATTTTTTTTATCTTCTATAGGTCTAAATGCGTCTCCATTCACTTCAAGTGATTGAAGCAACCATTAGGTAGCTATGTGGATGTAATAAAATAAAATCTCTTTAAAGACCTTCAGGTAGGTCGACTAGCATAACTCCATTGGGGAGATGCTCGATCTACAGGTCGAGACAATGCTTAGTTTTATCTAAGTCTTTCAATTCAAACTCCGTCTTTAAGCATGAGGATATTTCCTCAAGTACTTTTGTATTTCATGTAATGATTCACATAACCTCTTCAGAAGAAATTTGGAGTGATATGTTCTAAATTTATATTCCGCGGACTTTTTATCTTTAGCACCAATAAATCTCTCACGCTTATGGTGTCAATGAGAATCAATTGATTTATATTTTCTATGAGGAACTTCAGTTCGTTCATGGTGCATATACAACAAGTATATGAGATTTTAATAACTCCTTTTGCACTAAATAATTTGATGAACTTCTGGTTCATAGTGCATGAATCTAAATGATTAATCCAACGAGATATTTGCGGCATTCAATCTTTATTTTTCATATATCCCCCTAATGCCGACAAGGATGTGAGTTGGTTATTAAAATCAACATATCAATGAATAAAATAATCCATAATGATTTGCTCTATGTAAGTCATTAGGACGGAGTATACATATAAGTATTATGCTCTTCAGGAGTTTCAATCAAACTCAAGTCATCATTTATGTACCCTTCTGTCAAGGAATACTCGTCCTTCTGATTATATCATATACTGTTGTCAGTAGGACAGTATCCTTGATAGATATTAGAGTATAGAGGTTTTGGCATCATCAATTAGGGGGAAATTGTTGGATATGAGTCAGTAGATTGATACTCAGTTGTTCTAGGGTTAAAAGAAATTGGGGGAAATCATAATAGTACTATGGAATTGAAGATCCCAAAACCGATATACTCTAATATCTATCAAGGATACTGTCCTACTGACAACAATTTCCCCCTTTAAACTTTTGAGGAAAAAACTGAATCATAAACGAACTTCAGCAGGCGAGAGCATGGCAAGATCAGAGAAACTGATGTGAGTGTGTGTCAGATCACTTAGTGATCAGTTGTGTAAACACAAAGACAAAGGCTGAAAGACAATGAGTAATTGTCTAGCAAGCAGAGGAACTGATATATATATCAAGAATTACAGAGTTCCTATGCTATTACAAAAGACGAGAAGGAGAAAATCACTGCTGCTGCTTCTTGAACTTCTGCGTTTTCTTCTTGAAGTCAGTGGATTTTTCCTCGGGAGGATCCAGGTAATAGTATTTATACACTCTAGCTCGAATCTCCCGGATCTCCAAGTTATCATCTCGCCTTTCCGGGAGCAGAGGCTCGATCGTAGGCGGCTTCCTCCACTTCTCTTTCTATGTCCTTAGTGCTCAGTAGTCCATTAGCAAGTCTCGGCGGTGGAATACGTCGGAAAGCTGGGGCACGGAAGGTTATATTCTGTGATTCCATGACTTGCTTCAGCCATTCACTAAATTCAACATTAAATCTCGTAATCAACTCCTCAAAGAGCTGATCGGCTGAGCAGTCAAGTGGGTAAATGCGCCATACGTAGTAGCCTTTGATAAAAGCTTCTTTCAATCTCTCCCAATGTTCATTCATATCAGCCGGCACCCACTTATCCACATGCTTGAATCGGTTGTTGCTTGATGTGGGGGCCCCCGATGAACTTAGATCCTCTCGGGATCCGCCTTCTCGGATTGGGCTTCGGTTTATCGGATAGGCTTTTCATTCTTGCCGAGTCGGCCATCCTTTTCTTCTCACGGAGAGCGGCCGCTCTAGTGTCTCCTCGTCCGAGACTCGGTCCTTGCAGCCGTCGCCTCCCGGTGTCGTTTGATCTTCTCGCTATCCGCTCGTGTGTAAGAGTAGATATGGGAATACTCGAGCAAGTAGCTTTGATTTCGATCGAAAGAGCCTTAGCAAATTCTTCTTGGGCTTTCTTCTTTTGCTCTTCGACCGTATTAATGACCTTTCTCTTTCCTTTGCCCTCGACGCCTTTGCCCTTAGGCTTTTCGCGCTTCATTGCCTCCTCTAGCCGACGCTCCCGGTCCAGCCTTGTCTTGCAGCTCTTGGGCTATTCCGAGGTCGAATGCCTCTTGCTCCGCTTTTGATTTAAACTTCTTGATCGGGGAGGAAGGAGTAGTGGATTCAGTAGCGATTTCCTTCCCCCGACCTCTGCGGCGAATTGTTGAGACTCTTCTTCTTCACTGGCTCTTCAAGGAATTGAGCGATTTCGTCTATGTGCACACTGAAGAGGAGATGGGGGTGGCTTGTAGTGGGAAATCAAGGAGAAGGACCTCGGTAGATGTACCTTTCGAGTAGGTGGTCCCGCCTCCGGAGCCTGTTCCCCCGAATCTCTCGCGGCCGAGGGCTCTCGCTGGCCGAGGAGGGTCCCGCCTCCCGAGCCTGTCCCTCGAGGATCCGGACGTCACCGTATCCGTATCGAGTTCATCTTTCACAATATCTTCCCCCCTTTTTGGCATCAGCAATATTCGCCGAGGAGGTGCGGATAGCTTTTACGTCCTGCTCCGGATTGTGCATGAGAATCTTTGATGCGGGTAATCTGTGTCATCAAAATCACCGACCAAGTTGCGTAGTTTTCCCAGTCTTTCTCCCGATCGGCTCTAGATTTCTTCAATCCCGGGCGGCCGACTCCCGACGGAGTTGCAGCAGAGCTTGATCATTTGATTCGTCATTTCTTTCGAATGGCTTTTAAGGCCTCACTGTTGCTTGATGGCCGTTTGAAGAGAGGTGGTTGCTATCTTGTTTCTCTCATCTATGAAGCCTTGAACTGTTTTCATGGCTCGAGTCACCGCTCCGAGAAAGTTTTATACCGAGCGGCAAGCGGTGCCGACTTTGTGCCGATAAATCGGCCTTTTGAGCACTTAGGGCCCGCTCAACTATCTCCTTGAAATCGGGCCGAGAAGCCTCTTTAGGAGTTGAGATGTCGGCCGCCAACTTACTTAGAGCTTCGTTCCGAGCCTTGGTGTACTTCTCCAATTTGAAATGAACATCTTTGGCTAGGAGTCGATTTTTCTCACCTTGGCGTTTGATAGCCACGTTGACGTAACGTGAGGACACGGAACCGATGGGTTGTATCTCGATAAGAGCCGGTTCCGAGCCTCTCGCTCGTAGAACGAGATCAATCGCTCCCCTACCGTACTTCGGAGCGGTTGTAGCCTCACCCGAAGGGATTATGGGTGGTGTTGGGCTCTTCTCTTGGGGAGTTTGTCCCTCTCGCAGATTCTCCCCGATCTCGCTTCCTTGGGTTTGCCATCCATCTCCTCATCTTGATCATCATTATCGCCTTTATCGGAAGGTGGAGATGGGGGGCGGAGTAGCTGTTTGATCGGAGCTCTCAAGCTCGGTAAATAGAGCATTGCAGCTCTCAAATCTTCGAAAGACGCCACATCGCCGGCTCTCCGAATCCAATCTTGGCTTGGAGCTCTTGCTCCTCCGTCGCAGCTCATCCGGTGACCGCTGGGATTTGGCAAAGTCAATAAGAATGTCCCAAGGTGCAGAAACCTTAAGAGCATCGAGCTCTTGTCCTTACTTGCTATTTCAACCGGATCTGCGTGCTCAGCAATTTCGGTATCTCTTGCTGAATCTCATCTGCAAAGACGCAATCGAGTGGTGTCGGCTTGTTGTCCACTCAGCAGTAGGTTCGGGTGACGGTTCCCTCTTGTCGGACTTTGTTTCCTCGTAGCTGATCACTTGGACTTTGTCCTTGATCGTCGCTCCCTCGATTCCAGATATCGAATCGAGTAGTTGCTCCTCTTGAGTAGAAGGAGGAGCCGGCTCAATAATGGTAAGTGGCCGAGCCACTGTGACCTCAGCAGTCGAGTCTTAGCCAACCTCCTCTTCTTTGGTACTTGGATAGATGGGGGGCAGAGCGGACGCAGCTCTCTTAGGCTCGGGCGGCCCCTTGCCTATGGATTTCTCGGCTCCGGCTTTCGTCCGGAATTTGATAGACTTCTTGTCAAAGTACTTGGAGTCCTCAAAGGCTGAGTTCTCTACAGCTGAGTTCCTCTGAACTATGCATTCTATCAGAACAGACATCTTTCATCCGAATAGAAGTTTACCCACACCGGCTATCCTCCTCTCGCCAGATGGGTAATGTGGTGAACTTCGAGCTCGTGCCTTCATCTCGAGTAGTATAATACTCGGCCCGGTTCACTTCAACCCCATCGTCTATTGCCATCATCACTGAATCCTAGGTTTGGACGAGTTGATCATATGATCCACTGAACTTGTCGGAATGTGCGATACCACGTAAGCTAGACCTCCGTACCGAGGTAGCAACATATTCCTCGGTAAAAGCCGTTTTGAACGCCACATCCTTGCGTCCACGAGAATTTCGCACATATGCGTTGATCTCCTTCTCCTTGTATCCAATCGGAGAAATGCCGGAGTTGGGAAGATCGAATGAGAGAGCTAGAGCATCTTGAATATCGAAGGTAAGAACAAATTGACTCCCACTCATCTTGATCAACTTCCTTCGATAAGAGAAGGACGATTCCTCTCCTCCCGACGCTAGAGATTTCCGGTTGAAATAAACTTCGGCGACTGCCGAGGGAGATAAGCACGGGGGTGCTTCGAAACCAAGCATCTCCAACCCCCGAACGCTCCAAAGCGCCAAACACGGGTTCAAGGAAAGAGATCTCCACTTGGCGGAAGGCCAAAGTAGGTTCAAACGAGAATCCCCGGAGGCTACAATCTCCTCAATGTTGTCCGGAGTTTGAACGTTCGCCATTGAAATCGCAAAACAACATATTAGCACTTGAAAATAGAGTAAGTTAGTAGTTGCTAGCGGACATCCGATACATTACCGTGTATAAGAGCTTTAAGAGATGCGAAAGCAAAGTTGTTTAGGAGATTTGGATAAGAAAACACAAGTTGCGAGATAAGCTCTTTGAGAAAATGAAGAATGGCGAAAAATGAGGAGTTGATAGAAGATGAAAGATTTTGTATATTTCGTTTGATCTTCGGTTTGAATCGCACGGTTCAAATTTAATCTTTCAAAATCAAGGGGCGGCTAAGATTAAATGTTATAAAAGAATGATTACAATAGCCGCCAAAAATATAGATATACGTAATAAAGCTAATGGAGAAGACATGCATTAAATGCGCGAGAGAGCATTAATTACGCGAGCGAGGAGTCCCGCCGACCTTTCCTCAAACCTTAAACATAATAAATGGTAAGGAATAAATGCTCCTAGGCAACCGAATGCAAGCGACCGATGCATTAAACGCGACATGCTTCGAACAAATTAAGTAACGATACTACGCAAACCTCTTCGCTGAACTTATCAGTCGGTTACCATCATTTATCGGGAGGATGGTTGTGCCGATGACCATGTTCCCCCCTTGCCGTGTACAGTGTGCATCTCCCAACCGAGTCACCGTCCTAAGTTTTTCGACTCGTCGTGCGATTCCATACCGATATAAATTGTTGCTAAGTATATTATTATCGGTAGTCGGCTTCTACCGACTTGTCTCGGTAGGATCTAGCGGGACCTAGCTCAACCGATAGTTCTCTCGAACCTCGTTCTCGCCTAGTGGTTTGGTCGGTATATCCGCCCTTTGCTTGTCGGCATGGGATTTTCTCCATCCCGATGTCCTTCTTTTCGACATGGTCTCTCGATGAAGTGGTGTCGGATGTCCACGTGCTTACATCTCGGTATGTAGAACCGGGTTCTCGAGTTATAGCTATTGACCGGTGGAGTCACGGTAGATGGGCACTTCATCCCGAGTTATACCATAATCTCTCGTCTTGCCGTCGAAGCCAAAGGATGCGGGCACAGCAGCCTTCCTGCAGCCATGTACTCGGCTTCGGTAGTGGACGTAGCTACCGAGTGCCGTTTCTTTGAAAACCACGATATCGCCTTGCCGCCTAGAACCGACATGTTCCGGAAGTTGATTTTCGATCTATCCCGCATCCCGCATAATCGGCATCGGAATAACCTCGTCGGCATTAGATTATCATCAGCAGGATACCATAACCCGACCTCGGGTGTTCCTCTTAGATATCGCGAGAATCTTCTTCGCCGAGTCTAGATGACTTCGCTTGGGATTCGCCCCGAAATCTTGCGCATACACCTACAAAGATAAGTTATGTCGGGTCGGCTAGTTGTTAAATAAAGTAAAGAACCAATAATAGCTCTATAATCGGTAGAGTTAACGTAAGCTCCCTCTTTGTCTAGATCGATTTTAAAGTTCGTGTTCATGGGGATCTTGACCGGTTTCTTGGAATCACGGCCCGAATCTTTTGAGAAGATCTCGAGTGTATTTGGCTTGATTGATGAAGATTCCTTCAGCTGATTGTTTTACTTGAAATCCAAGGAAATAATTCATCTCTCCCATCATGGACATCTTGAATTTCTCCTTCATCATCTTCTCGAACTGCCGACATATGACTTCGTTTCGCAGCTCGAAAATGATGTCGTCCACGTAGATTTGCACCAGTAGAATGTCATCTTCTCGACTTTATGCTGAATAGGGTGCGATCTACTGTCCCCTTTGAAAACCTTTATGAAGTAGAAAGTCTCGATAGGGTATCATACCAAGCCCCGGGTGCTTGTTTTAACCCATACAGAGCTTTCCTAAGTCTCGTACACTGATGTCCCCCTGAAAGCCGGGCGGTTGTTCCACGTAGACTTCTTCCTTCGGCACGCCGTTCGTAAAAGCCGACTTCACATCCATCTCGATATACCTTAAATCTCCGATGTGTTGCATAAGCTAGAAAAGACGAATGGCTTCCAATCCGGCGACCGGAGCAAATGTTTCATCAAAGTCAATTCCCTCTCGCCCGATCGTATCCTTTAGCAACTAGTCGAGCTTTATTTCGACAATGACGTTGTTTTCATCTCGCTTGTTCTTGAAGACCCACTTAGTTCCAATCACGTGCCGATGTCTAGGTCTGTCGACAAGCTCCCAAACTTCATTTCGACGAACCGGTTCAGCTCTTCTTGCATAGCAATGACCCGGTCGCAAATCTTTAAGTGCGTCCTCTATCGACCGAGGTTCTTACGTAGACGAGAAAACAAGAGTAAAGTGAGCTTTCTCCTTGATTTAATCTTGATCTCGTCCTTATAGTTGCCGATGGATCTCCAATGATGAGATCTCGAAGAATGAGCATCGAGCCACGAACGCCCGAGTCGGGCTTCTTCTTCGATACCACTTCGCACGATCGTAGGTGTATTAGGCATTTCGGTAGTACTTGTTTTGTGACCGTAGTAATTCAAGTAAGAAGGTTAGGATCTACTCGAGTTTCCGGGTTCGGGGGCATTTAGCTCGAGGAACATTAATCGTTCCCCCCGAGTTTATATTCTCGGTAGAGGTCTCGGTTACCACGGGGGCTTCCTCATCGACCGAAGTTACCCGTTGTTGATTCTCGTTCGATAGAATCAACTAGGTTAGCTACATTGCTTGTTGGCCGAGTCCGAATTTCTTCATCTTCGACTCATCATCCCAACAATGCTTGGATCTTTTCAGCCTTTGTCATTTAGTTCGAGATCCCGTAGCTTGCCGCCGACATCCTCAGTGCTTGACTTTGTATCTTTCCCGTTCTCGGCAACAAATTCATCAAAAACAACATGAGGGCTTTCCTCCACGCAAAGAGTTCGATAGTTAAAAACTCGAAGGCTTTATCTGACTTCGGGAGTATCCTAAGAATACTCCTTGATCAGATTTGCTATCAAAGACCTTCAACTGATCTTTCCCATTGTTGTGGATAAAGCAAGGACAGCCGAAAACATGAAAATGAGAAATAGAAGGAATTCTCCCTTTCCACGATTCGTAAGGCGTCTTCATGTGTTCTTCGTGTCCGTAGTGATCGATTCCGAGTGTAACAGGGCGGTGTCGGTAGCATCGCCCCAAAACTTTGAGGGTAGTCGAGAATCCGCAAGGAGCGTTCTTGCTTGCTTCTTTGAGTGTTCTCGTTCTTACGTTCGGCAAGTCCGTTCTGCCGAGGGGTGCGCGCAGCCTGATGTCTCGTGCTGAATTCCCTCTTTATCGCAAAGATGTCTTAACTACCGAGTTTAGAAACTCGTTCCTATGTCCGAGCGTATCTTCTTAATCTTGATGTTCTTTTCCACACCGAGTTTCTTCGGTAGATTAGGTAACTCGGTCCGAACATCGGATTTGTTGGCGATGAAGATGACCCAAGTATATCTCGAGTAGTCATCTATGACGACGAGGGCATACTTCTTGCCTCTTATAGTCACCGGAGAGACGGCCCGAATAAGTCCATGTGAAGCGGTGAAGGATTCCATCGGTGGAAGGTGACGGAATAGGTGGATTGCTACTCTTTGTTTGCTTTCCCTTCGTGCACGCTTCACAATTTCGTCTTTGATAAACGATTCGTTGGGCGGTCCTCCGACTTTAGAGTTCTTGACAAGCTTGTTCATGGTTTTGAAGTTCGAGTGGCCGAGTCTCTTGTGCCATAGCCACCGACTTGTTACCCGATTTAGTCCGTGCGAGCAAGCAAGCCTCGGTGTTCTGCGGTATTCCTGTTTGCAACATAGATGTTCTTCCTCCGCGAACCCGATAACACTCGTTTTCCCTGTAGATTTGTCAACAATATCACGTAAAACCCGGCGCCAAAGATTACTCGTTAAGATTATCACGTAATTGATTGATCGAAAGGAGATTATGTTGAAGTCCTTCAACATAAGTTACTCTTGGAACCGTGGTAGTCCCAATGTTCGGCGTCCCGTATCCCCTTGTGTAGCCTTTGGAATTGTCACCGAATTCACTCGGGACCATCTTCTTGTACGTAGTTGGTCGGCCAGGCTCTTCCGGTAAGTCATGTGTCTCGAGCATCCGCGTCCACTATCCACGGGTCCTTATGCACCCGCAAAACAGAGGCATTTTTAGGTACCCTTTGGTTCGATTGGGTCCTTACAGGGTTAGTGGGTGATTTCGGAACCCGGATCTGTCTCGGGACCTTAGAAGTTCCGAGACTTCTTCTTCGAACCTTATCGCCTTTCTTCTCCACGGGACTTGGAGATACCGACTTTCTGCCGATAATTTTGGGGTTCGGGAGCTTTCTTCTTCTCGAGTCTTAGCGCTTCTCCCGACCCACGGGCTCATAGTAGTACGAGCCGTCTCGAGCCGGGTGCTCATACAGATGGCTCCTTGTACCGTTCGCCCATCTCGACCTTCTTGATTCCCCCCGAATTTGATCGCGGTGTCCACGGGGCTGGAACCTTTGGTTAGCCGCTTGTTGCTACTCGGCCGAGGTGTAATTATTTTTCGTTTGTTTTTTGCCTCGAGGTGTGGTGTCGCAGCTTGCACCTTTCCTCCGACGAACCTATCGCCCAGGGGTTGCTTGAGCTTTTGGAGGTAGAAGATTCGTGTGTATAGCCTAGACCTTCTTTCACAGAAGTTGACCGTTGTGCTCTAAGCATGCTTTCAAGCTTCTCCTTCGCTCCTAGGTATTGTTCAGTCATCAATCCTCTCCAGACTTCGTCACTCCTTCTGAGTAAGTCATAGTCATTTCCGCACGTCCGTGAGCTTCGGACCGAGCTTGACTATTTCGGTCTCTTTCTCGAATTGTCCTTGGTCGAACCGAGATCTTGAGTCTCTTGAAGCTGAGACTTAGTCATGAGAGATTCAATCTCTTCCTTGAGTCTCGCAACTAGATCCACTGACTCGGTAGAGACCCGACAATCGGAAGAAAGTCTCGATTCTCGGCCTTTACTGTTCAAGTTCCCCGGATGGTTCTCTACGAACTCTCTCGCTCACCGAATCGTTCCTCTAGCGGATCATCGTAGGCTTGTACCACATCTAGAGGATCATCTCGTGACCGAGCACGTGTCTTGTGTGCTTGTGTGAAGAAGAGGTAATAATGCGTTTAGAATTTACCTCGGCCTCTTCTCCGGCCATCGAGCAGATTCGGCCGACTCATCGGAAACTGTCTCTGCGACCTCAACCTGCGACGAACGCGGCTTCATCTTCGAAGAATACATGAATGTATCCTCCTCAATTGAGTTGTCGGATATCTCTCCGGCTATATAGGCCCGCCGTCTCTCGGCGAATTTCTTTCTCCTGGCTCGCCGTTCGCTCTTTGAGCGGTGAGAGTTCGGGACAATCGTGCCGATAGTGTCCCTCCTTCTTGCAGTTGTAGCAGGTAGATGTTACTCTTTGCTCTTACCACTGAGTCTTTAGACGGACCGGCGGCAGACTCCGATTTCCCGCATTCGGTAGAAGGATTAGATTCTTCTTTCTTATGATAGTCTTTCTTACCCGAGGAAGAATCTCGGTTGTATTTCCTCGCCTTTCGACTCTCTCCTTTTCCCTCTCGATATTTGAGAGCCATCGGTGCTAGCCGGTCGGGCCTGAAGTCTCGGAAGACTTTGCTACCGATGTGGCCAGCGGCTTTGCTTGAGGAAATAGGCTTGGCTCCGGTATAGCCGACTGTTGCCTTGAAGGCGTGGTCGAACGTGTGTGTCGACCGGAGCGCTTAAGCACTTTTGGGGTAGGCTATGCTCGAATTCCTCCGATTTTAATTTCGAAAATATAACATCGGGAGTTAGAGCATTTAGATCGGAGCGACGTAAATAAGTAGCAAATGGAAGCCACTTCGTCGGGGCAACGCTCTCAAGATCTTGGTGTTCATCTCCTTGTTGGTGAACGACCTCCCGGCCCATTGATGACATTGACTTGATTGGTGAATCTCGACACTCGGCTCGTCAATGGTTTCGATGAGCTCCATTGCAAAGGCGTCGAACTTACGAAGCTCTAGCTCGAGCTTGTTTTCTTTGATCTCGAGGGGTTCCATGGCTCGACATGCCAAGGCGTCCCATAGCTCTTTCGCTGTTTTGCAATCTTGTACCCTTCCGAGGTGTGAGTCACCGAGCGTAGTCGGTATGGCATTACGTGCAACTCGGTCAAGGTTGTGCAACTTCTTTTCTTCGGGCGTGAAGGAAGATTTGTCTTTGGGAACCTTAGCACCGTTTGTGCTCCCACGTCTCCTCCAAAGCAGCAAATACTATGCCGTCGATCATAGGAATGATCCGTCCCGACTCTAGGACATCGACATGCTTGTCGTGGAGTGACGTTAGGTGTGCCTCCATACGTACGCGCCATACCGTGTAGTTCTCTATTGAGAACATCGGCACCATCCTAATACCGACATATCGGACATTGTAAGAGTAAGAGTATAAGGATGCCGAAAAGATGCTTATGCAAAGGAAAACGGTTTTCGTGGATCGGTTCGAGAGGACCAAGATTTCGGTAACCGGCGATCGGTTGAACACCGTGCGCTCGATACCAATTGTTGGTCCGGAGACGAAAAGTCAGGTGTAGAGGGGGGGGTGAATACACCTGACTTTTCGTCTCCGGACCAACATATACGGCTGTACTATTTCAGCCCTTACAATGACTTTTACAGTCTAATTGAAAATATCTTTTTGACTTACATGCTTTGCGCAAGTTAAAGTCTTCAGAGATCTTTATATATATGTCACTATTTAGTGAATCATATTAATAAATAATTACTACATCCATAAGGCGCATAGCAAGCCATTTGTGACATAAGTAGATTAATCAAATATAATGGCGTCTAATATGGGAGAGTACGTATTTAATTCCCGATCTTTGAGAGAAACATTGTATTACGAGTATTGCCCTATATCTCGCATTTTTTCATTTCTCTTTGTAACAAAGACACATTTGTATCCTTCGGGGATATACTTTCCGGATTTTGGAACTACAGGTCCAAATATTTCCGTCTTTCTAAGGAATATTAATTCACCTTATATGACTTCGTTCCTCTTTGGCCAATTATTTCAATCTTGACAATCTCTTATAGATCGTCGTTGAGGATCCTCTTTGTCATTTTAAGAGTCATATTAAAAGGCAAAAATACTGTCGTGCGTCCATGACGATATTTGATCTCTCCAATATTTTGAGATCTCTATTTTCAGACGCTTTTAGTTCTTCATGAACTTCATTTTATTGATTAATCATCATCGTCATTGTTTGGTTCATATTTTGTGCCCCTTTTCTTAGACACAAAATTTGTTTTAGAACCAATTGGTCGAGCATATTTTTGATGAACTTTTAATGCATTTGATGTCATTTATACTTGTCCTTCAGGGACATGAAATCTTGTTGGGGGTATTTGCAGCAAATGTATGATATTGTCACTTCTTTTATATACATACTAAAGCATCAAGAAGTTGATTCACAATCTTTTGCAAGTGAGTCTTTTGACTTCTTGTTCACATTGATTACTTCTGAAATCCAAATGTGACTAGTTTGTTCTTGTGCTTTTTGTTGGATGTAGATTTCACATTGATTACTTCAGGAATCCAAATGTGACATATGTTCTAACTAATGTTGGAAATGTTATTTCATCATAATAACAATCTTAATGTGAGACGCGTTTTTATACGTACAAAACTCATTTTGAGGATGGACATGAGCAACTAAATATTTAATCTCAATCCCAAAGTCATATAATATTAAGTCCGCTTTAAGAGGAACTTAGAGTCTAATAAACTTACTAGCTTTATCAAGATAAATCTGCTTCAGGGAATTGAGTTTATTATTTTTGAACTTGTAGTACTAACAAGTTCTACATTTCTTCTAGAAATCGAACTTTCATGGAAATTAAGAGATTCTTCAGGACCTCTATGTTGCGCCCATATAAATTTTCAATTATGTAGCGCATGATAGTTGCTTGCAGATATCCAAACTTATCATGTCAAAGCATAGAGCTTTTTTGAACTTCTGGTTCATGACATGTTTTGTCTCACTTGTTTTTATGAATGTGTAATACATTTAAAATGGCAGTGTGATAACTTTTCTTTTGTTAGCTTCCGGCTAAATACAAAATAATCACTACCTGCTCATATAATTTTAATATGTTATCCATTGCATATTCTTAAAACGTAGTAAGTGTCTTTTAGAC
The DNA here is from genome assembly GCA_028984105.1 of Lavandula angustifolia. NCBI lineage: Eukaryota > Viridiplantae > Streptophyta > Magnoliopsida > Lamiales > Lamiaceae > Lavandula > Lavandula angustifolia. The sequence continues at coordinate 28,273,914 of CM054813.1, forward strand.
TTACTAGAGTAAAGGGCACATTCAATAGTTAATTTAGTATCATTTGATAGAATGATACAAGCTCTTCAGGAGTCTTTAATGATGTTCGTGATGAGCTTAGATTTGTAGCCCTTTTATCCATTTGATTTGTGCGTTTTTGTTATGATAATGCAGATAAATGGCCTGGATGTGGAGAGAATAAGAAGAAAATATGAAGGCTTCTGACCAATAATGATGGAACTGTCCAGAAGGCCGGAGAAATGGCCTGGAAACAGGCCAGAATTATTGCAGTTTCCATCGGGCCGAAAATTAAGAAGAAAAAGATGCTGAAACAGGCCCAAAACCCGGCCCACATCATTCTGGCAAATTCTGGCAGGAACTAGGGATCTAGGTGTTCAGCATAGCCTTACTTCTGATCAGCAAGCCCATACCGCTACAGTCCTTCTCACTGACTCCAAATATTTTGTGAAGTCAAAAGAGGATGGACCGAGCTGATATATATAATTTTGGATGCCTACATTTTTCATGGATGGATAGATAGAATAGCTCGCTCCTCTCTCAAAAAGACCCTCATATATGTAATTCAAAAACATCTTTACTTTTCTGTCTAGACTAGCTTAAAGCTCTCCAAGGAGAAGACTGTCTGTTGTGAATGTTAACGGTTAGCTTATTTATGGTATTTCAGTTCAGTCTTTAATGCTCTCTCTTACTCTTTCATGTTCATTGTTAAACTTCTCTATCTTTCGCATCTAAGTGAATTTATTGCATGCTTTTTGTCCATATCGTGCCTTTACATTTATGCTCTCGCTTTCGTACGATGTTGTTTCTTGTTATTGTAGTTAAATGTTTATGCTAGTTCTTTACTGTTTTACGAAAGTTTATTGTTTTAACTTTAAGTTTCAGGTCTGCTTCATGCCTTATTTTTACGTGCCTAGTTTTATGTCCTTAGTGAATATGAGTAGCTAATTTCCTAGATCTGGCCGAGGTAATGAGGCACCACCCTTAAGAATCCGTGAGATGTGAAAACGTGCTTGATAATTAGTTAAGTATAGGTTTTAGTTGAACTATGTTCTGGATAGCTGAGAACTGCTTAGATCTGATCAACCTATGTAGGTACGCATCATTCTGGGCAGACGTAGACTAATTGGGTTTTCTGCTTTGAATGCTAAACATCGGTAGATGCCTTGATTTGGTTCCTTTTCTTCTTAATGCTCCCTAGTGCCTCCCTAGTCATTGCTAAACAAAGTAGGGTAGTCACCTGGGTAGGGGATTGTTTCTATGCTCAACATGGCAGTTCCAACGTAATAAAAGGAATGGACGCCCCTGTGCTCAACCCAACGTCCTAGCCAGATAACCTTAACTAAAACTGATTCACATAGTAATCTAGGATCGGACAGGGGGTGGTGTGGAATTACCTTGGCTGGATTGCTTTTATAACTTGTTATTTGATTGTTGATTATTTTATGTTATCTTTCTGCCTAGTTATAGAACACCCAAAATTTATGGTGGTTGCTAGTTAAAACCCTTTAGGTCAGTAGAAATCGTTGCTTAATCTACCGTTCCCTGAGGATCGACCTCTTGCTTGTCACTGTACTTGTCCAGTATAGTTTCTGTGCAGGTGTTCTTACTTATAAATTTATTTGGTGCGCGCGGTTCTAACAGCGACGGAACCGCGTGTCCATCAGTTCGATGCATTAGATTTTAAAATCTTGCAGTTTAAAATGCAACTACTCATATCGAACTTTAGGGAGGACAAACAATTAATATCTTGACGCAATCCTGCTGGGATGCTTTGTTTTATTCTATTATTATCCCCCATGTCTCTTATTGGCAGATGAGCATCGAGATCAAGAGTTCATTAATGGCAACTAGACATAAATAATATTTTTCATTCAATAATAAACATATATCACTCAAGATACGAGTTTCTCTTTAAGATCATTTAATATTCTTCTACAATATAAATGATGCTACTTCAGGAGCAAAAGATAAATAATATATAAAAATACTATATTTGAAATATTTCCACAAACATGATATGGTAATGTTAATATCACATTATGGTCATTCTTCAGGAATGTAATTGTGCTACTTCCAGAGCAACAATTTACTTCTATTCAAGATAAATGAAATCAATAAATTATAAATTTTGAGATCTACCGGATCTCACAACTATTCTTGAAAAGAAATTAAGCCACAATAGGATACTGGAAATGCAATTGTCATTCAAAGAGGAGCTCTTGCAACCACTCCATATAATTAGGTAATATTTTAAATTACAACATACCTTTAGATATACATTGTTCTTTAGGAAGATGTAATATTCATCAAGAATATTAATTGTGCTACTTCAGGAGCAATAATTAAAGTATGGTTATTGTGATATATGATTTCAAAATGTCAAGTTTTAGTTGTTCCAAGAACATGTAGAGTTAATTGTGCTACTTCAAGAGCAACAATTAGAGTTACAAACATATAACATTTGTCAAAATTAAAAGTTTGAATTGTTCTTCAAGAACATATAGCATTCTTCAGGAATACAAATTGTGCTACTTCAGGAGGACCAATTTAGTTATCTATTAAACACTTCAGGAGAATGACTAATATTTTCGAGAAACTCAATTGTTCTTCAGGAAAATATAGGGTTCGTTGGGGATATCAATGCTACTTTGGGAGCAACAACAATAACAATTGAAAAATCAAGATTCGCCATCAATAAGATGTATTATATGAATTGTTCATCAAAAGTACATAATATTCTTCAGGAATATTAATTGTGTGCTGCTTCAGGAGCACAAAATTAAGATTGTATGTATATATAGATATAAATATTATACAGTATGCAGGAGAAAAAAAATTGAGGTATATAGTAAATGCATAGATAGTATAAATAATATTCTTCAAGAATATTAAATTGTGCTACTTCTGGAGCAACAATTAAATTTTAACAAATAATTTTGAGTTGCTCTTCAAAAGCATGTAATATTCTTCAGGAATATTGATTGTGCTACTTCAGGAGCAACAAAATAATCATTTCAAAAATAAGAAAATTTGAATTGCTCTTTAAGAGCATGGAATATTCTTCAGGAATATTAAATTGTGCTACTTCTGGAGCAACAATTATATTATTTCAATAAATAAGATTGAATTACTCTTGAAGAGCATGTGAAATTCTTCAGGAATATGGATTGTGTCACTTCAAGAGCAACAATCTAGATTCAACATTAAATAAATAAATAATAAATAAATAAATAAAAATGTAAAATAAATGCTTGGAGAGGTCCATGATTGCTGAAAAGACCAAAGAGCAGATCAAATAATAATTTAATCTGTTGAATATTGTACTACTAATGAACACATGAGAAGATATCTTTAACTTAAATATCCAATGATATAGCGAACAATTGAAACTCAATAAGAGAAATCGAAAAGAAGTAACAGAGGCGCATCACTACCTGGCACTAACAAGTAGACCACTGTGTTTGGTAATCGGTGCACACCATGTCTTATTTCGTCAAGTGTTTCTGTGAATCTTTCAGTCCATCTTCAACTGGTTGCATGTTTGGATCCCTCTGTATCCAGCCAATATCATCAGTAGAGCCACGAACTGTCCTCCTAACCTTTGCAATGAGGCTTGGATAAAATTCATCGCGAATTCGCAATTAGTTGTAAAGAATTTAAACAAGAGAACGATCGTGCTGATAACGTGTTATAAACTAAATAGAACGAGAGAATATAATAGAGAGCATGAATGAGATGTATATTATTATGAGGGTGGAGACCTCTATTTATAGAGTACAAAATGGGCTCATGAGCTTTTAGAGTTTACATGGTCATCACAATATATGTTAGTATATATAAAAAAATATATTTACAACAGACATAAATTAATTAGGGAAAAAATTTAAAATAGGCAAATTTTGCACCTTAAATGCTAAAATAGGCAAAACATGCCAAATATGCATGAAATTGGCATTTCTCACTTTTTTCCTTATTTTCATGTTTTTTTTCCAATCAAGATCCACATGATCTTATTCTTTACTTCTTTGTTAATGGATACATGTAGATATATATTACATAAATTTATTTATTATAATGTAATGATAATGAATCTTAAACTATTATAATTTTTACTAATTTGACATTATTTATAACAATGGAGAGAGTATTTGTAATAATGGAGAGAGTATTTTCCCAATTTTTTACTAATTTATTTGATATGAAAAAGATATATTGTCTATGTGATGCATATTTGGCATAGAATGCCTATTTTTGCATTTAAGAGACAAAATTTGCCTATTTTTACCCATTACACCAATTAATTAATAGAAAGTAACGTACAAAATATTACTTTCATCTTTGTAAGTAAAACAAACAGGATATTAATGATGGGATAGGAGTATAATATAGGAAAAATGTGTAAATATATAACCTTAAAGTATGTTAGGTACAAAAATGTTATTGAACTTTTAAATAGAAAGCAAATTTACTCTTAATATATATTTTAAGGACAAAATGCATATTTTTCAATTTAATATGAAAAGTATATCTTTTAATTGAAAATTGATATATTTTCTCTAGAAATTTAACAAAACTAAGGAGATTGTAAAAACCATGTATCATAGGCCACATTATATATGTAAATATGGTCAAAAAAATGTATGTTAATATTTTCCAACTAAATTAATACAAATTAAAATCAGGTCATTAAATCAAGTTTTCTTTAAACTTGAAATTATTTTTTTTAATTTAACGGGTTAATTTGATGTATTTTTCTTAGAAATGACGCAACAAATTCGAATAAATGGTGATGTTATTAGAATGATTATGAAATTATTTATAGATATTGTGAAACTAATCTTTTGGAACAAAATCATTATATTCATAAGATAGAAAATTATTCAAATAACAAAATGACAAAATAATAATTGTTTGTTGCATATGATAGTAATTTCCATAAAATCGAGATATTTTTCTTTTGCTAGAACGTTAGAAAATAATTTCTTTGATTTTGTTGAATTTTTTGAGAGTATATAATTGTGTAGCTAAAGAGTTATATTTGTTTTTTTTAACTGAGTGGGTATATTTTCCTTTTATGACATTTTTCACCTAAGCATACTTTAAGAGTATTTTTCCTCTTTATAGTAAAATTTAAAGACATATTTACACCTTATCCCTATAATAAATTAAGGCAAATTGGCAAAAATAGTCCTAAAACTTCGCGTTTTTGCGAATTTTGTCCTCAGACAATTGTTTTTGTTTTTTTGACCCTCAACTCTTTGTTTTTGCGATTTTAGTCCTACCGCTAGATTTTCCGTCCATTTAACGATAATTCAATTTTAATTTTAAAAAATAAAAAATTAAGAGGACAAAATCGGAATTTTTATTTATATGGACCAAAATTATAAATGAAGAATTATTTAGGACCTCTTTAGCAAAATTAAATAGTTTAAGGACTGATTTAACAAATTTTACACAAATAAACTAATTGATTCGTATCGACGAGATTTTGCATAAAATTTGCTAACGCCGCGCGCCGCACCCGCCCCGCTCCCGCCCACGCCGCCGCGAGTGCCAAACGGCGGAGCATCTGTGCGCGACTGAACAAGCAGTCGCCGCAATCGCCGCGCGCTCTCCGCCTCGCTCCAGCCGTCCTCTACCTCCTCTCGGCAGTCCCGACGTTACCGTGAAGAATGGCGGTCGACGTTCTTGCAAACGTGAAGAACAAGCGATGCTCGTTGCCGCAATCTCTGCCGCCCAAATTCTCTCTTTTTGAGCTGTGATTCGATCAATTGAAAGAGGGGAAACGTAATTGGAACACTTACAACCACCGTGTAACGAATTCCGACCGAGATTAGTTCATCAATTTTTTGAATTTCAAACGATTCGCGGAAAGTCCCGACGTTACCGTTGCCGCAATCTCTACCTCCTCTCGGCAATCCCGACGTTACCGTGAAGAATGGCGGTCGACGTTCTTGCAAACGTGAAGAACAAGCGCTGCCCGTTGCCGCAATCTCTGCCGCCCAAATTCTCTCTTTTTGAGTTGTGATTCGATCAATTGAAAGAGGTGAAACGTAATTGGAACAGTTACAACCACCGTGTAACGAATTCCGATCGAGATTAGTTCATCAATTTTTTGAATTTCAAACGATTCGCCGGAAAGAATTCATGGTGAGTAACAAACTTCAGACGTCGATTTCGGTCCAATCTGGGATCGGATGACCCCTTACGACCTATCAACGCGAAGCTCGTGAGACGATGAATCCAACGGTTTAAGCCGATCGTCGATCGGACACCGGACGCTTTTATTAATTTTAAATATATCAAGTATAACTCGGATTAACCAATTTTCAATAATAGGCGATTTCATGAGCCATCTGGATTGGCCTCGACAATCGTTGATTGTTTTAAAAAGATCAATAACCCGACTGGGTTCACTTGGAAGTTGACTCCTCCTGAAATTAAGGAGCAGTATTTTGAGGAATTTAAGGTTAGTTTTTCTTTCAAGTTTACAATCTTATAATTTAGCATTTACTTATATATATCTATTCCGCTGGCCTGCTGACTGGGACAAGACAGTCCACCACATGTGGCAGAAGAGGGTCTAAGAGGTTCAGTGACTGGCATTTCGAAATGAAGAAGGACTACCCTAAAAAATCGGACTACATCAACACAGAGAGGTGGGCGGCCCTCAACGAGTACTGGATGCGGCGCAGGTACTCCAAAAGTCGAGATCGCTTCCCAGTCTTTGCAGTCGAGCGAGCCGGGCGCATGGATGAGCAAGCACAAAGGAGGGTCCCAGTCAGCCCTACAGTCCTCCCAGTCTACGGTAAGTCTCATTTTATATGTTTTTTAGCTTCTTATGTCTTTGTTTTTGACATAATTTTTTTTATGCATGTGATGAATAGGCCTCTCAAAGGGGATGCTCCTTAGAGTCCACCGCCTTTGACACTTTCCAGAGTCTCCATTACAAAGGTGGAGACTTCTCCAACATGAAGGCGGCGAGACTTCATATAAGCACATAATTACCATATATAGAATATTATTCTAGAATTCTGAGTTTGACTAGTTTCTTTTTTTACAATAGGCGATTTCATGAGCCATCTGGATTGGCCTCGACAATCGTTGATTGTTTTAAAAAGATCAATAACCCGACTGGGTTCACTTGGAAGTTGACTCCTCCTGAAATTAAGGAGCAGTATTTTGAGGAATTTAAGGTTAGTTTTTCTTTCAAGTTTACAATCTTATAATTTATCATTTACTTATATATATCTATTCCGCTGGCCTGCTGACTGGGACAAGACAGTCCACCACATGTGGCAGAAGAGGGTCTAAGAGGTTCAGTGACTGGCATTTCGAAATGAAGAAGGACTACCCTAAAAAATCGGACTACATCAACACAGAGAGGTGGGCGGCCCTCAACGAGTACTGGATGCGGCCAGAGGTACTCCAAAAGTCAGAGACTGCTTCCCAGTGCTGCAGGTCAGAGCCAGAGCCGGGCGCATGGATGAGCAAGCACAAAGGAGGGTCCCAGTCAGCCCTACAGTCCTCCCAGTCTACGGTAAGTCTCATTTTATATGTTTTTTAGCTTCTTATGTCTTTGTTTTTGACATAATTTTTTTTATGCATGTGATGAATAGGCCTCTCAAAGGGGATGCTCCTTAGAGTCCACCGCCTTTGACACTTTCCAGAGTCTCCATTACAAAGGTGGAGACTTCTCCAACATGAAGGCGGCGAGACTTCATATAAGCACACAATTACCATATATAGAATATTATTCTAGAATTCTGAGTTTGACTAGTTTCTTTTTTTATATTGTAATAGGCGGAGGTGGAGGGGGTTGCTGCTGACGAAGGCCCCAACGCGGATAAAAACGCGATTTATCTGCGTTTGGAAGGGGTTTGGGACAAGAAGCAGCGGCTCTACTGTTTCGGCGAGGAAGGGAGCACCTACATCAACGCCACCAGCCGCTCTTCTACTTCCTCACTTGGGCCATCCCAGAGCAATGCCGAGATCATGCGCCGACTGGAGGAGGAGTCGGCAACTAGGAGGAGCCTCGAGGAGCAGGTCGCATTTATGAATGCGCAGATGACCCAGCTTATGGAGATGATGGGTTCCTCTAGCCGACGGCAGCCTCCGGACGACAGCACTGATCATTCCCCTCCTCCCACCTCTTTGTGATACTTATTTATGTTTTATACTGAATATTTGGATTTTATGATTTATATATTTATATTTTCGTTTCGGTTTGCTTTTTGACTTGATTTGGATAGTAATATGTATGTGTTGTGTTGGTTGGTTGGTTGGTTAAAAAATACAGGTTGTCGAGAACTGGTACGAAAAAACAAAAAAAATTATTTAAAAAAAATAATATACCGACGAATTACCGACGGAATTCCGTCAGTATAGTTCTAAATTTACCGACGGATATATTTCGTCGTAAAACGTCGGTGATACGTCGCCGACAGAATATCCTGTGACAGTCTGCCGACGGTACAATTCCGTCGGGAATCCGTCGGTAAAACTTACCGACGGAATTTTCCGTCGGTAAATTTTACCGACAAAGGCTGACCCGACGCCTTTTTTCCGTCGGTAATATTGTTACCGACGGAATATTACGGTTTACCGACGGAATTTTCCGTCGGTGTACGGTGAATTTCTTGTAGTGGAAAATGAGGGTTCGTCCAATTTGGGGTTTCTTCTCTATTTCGAATTTCGAGCTTCCCAGACGAAAAAAACATTATAGAAATAGTACAAAAGGCAAATAAAAGTATATTGGTCCTATTAATTACAAATTAGCAAATTTAATGCAAAATCTCGTCGATATGAAACAGTTACCTTATTTGTCTAAAATTTATGAAATCTGTCCTTAAACTATTTAATTTTGCTAAATAGGTCCCAAATAATTCTTCATTTGCAATTTTGGTTCATATAAATAAAAATTTCGATTTTGCCCTTTTAATTTTTATTTTTTAAAATTAAAATTGAATTACCGTTAAAATGGACGGAAAATCTAACGGTAGGACTAAAATCGCAAAAACAAGGAGTTGAGGGTCAAAAAAAATTTGTTTACCGACAAAATTCGCAAAAACGTGAAGTTTGAGTACTATTTTTGTCAATTTACCATAAATTAATAATATTAATACAATAAGTATTTGGTTGTTTTCAATTATATCGTAATCAATTTCCCGAAACGGACGATAAAAATTGTCATCCCTAAGTGGATCCACAATTCGGAGATGAGGGGCGAATTAAAAATACCTCTTCAAAGTTGCTCTACTTCCCTCATGAGTCATGACTAGGAGGCGGTGACACCGATCACCCCCTGCGTAACCCGTTGAAGATCAGGTTGCTGGAAATCTAACCCAACACGGGTCATCAGACTGAATCAGCTGACGATAATATTTTATTTTTTTAGTGTTTCATATACATACATACTTTTTATATATAGATTTATTATGTACAAGAAACAATATTGGTAGGATACAATTAACCTATAAAGTAATATTGCTAGAGAATTTGATTGTGCATAAATCATAATATGATGCAGAGAATTATAATTTTCTAGAATATTTGATTTTGTTGAATATGATTAGAAGCTTCGGCAAAGTGCAGGAAATGTAAAATTGATTTTGATTTATGTTACAGCCTTACAGGATTGTAAAGTTTTGAGCAAGAACATTATTTTACAGAGCTATCAACATATTTACAGAGTATTTGATCTCAGCTAGGGGCAAAACGGTCCATGAGCAAGAACACGGTGGTTTCCGACATTATTGATGGTGACTTTGGGGTGGCCGGAGATGACGACGTCGACGGTGGATGTTGTGTTGGCTCGTTTCCTTCTTCAGAAGCATCTTCTTTCTTGGAGATTATCAAGAATGGAGTTTTGGATCTGATCTTTGCTCCTAACTTTGTTAACTCTCCCACGCGACGCATGAATCCGCTAGAGCTTCCATTTCTTGATTGTATAAGCGTGTGATCTTTTCTTTCTCTTACTTGATGATGAATGACGAGGGAGAAAAGTGCCTTGTTTATATAGGAGTCGGAATTGCAATTAATAAATGCGGTGTAAAAGGAAATAAAAATCGGTGTGTAGAAATTAGGATCCTTTGTTTCTTCAAACACGGTTTTCATTTCTCTACTTTTTTTTTCTTAGTGTACTTTTTTTATATTCTTAGTATATTCCAAGATTCTAGCAACCCATTTTTTACAATAAAAACATACAACCCCATTTTTCCCAATAAAACACATAAAGCCCAGACATGCCCATTTTCAAATCGAAATCGGTTTAAATTGGGTTTTAAAAGAAATGAAAACCGGCATAAATCGGAACTGGTGCAAATCGAAATCGTCTTGAACCATAAACCGTCGGTTTGTGGTTCGGTTTCATTTTATTCTTTTTCAAACTGTGATACCTGCGGTTTATAACCGTCGGTTCCAAACAAGGTGAAACCAAATTTTACCTATTAAAATTGTCAAAGATCAAATATCTAATGAATTAGATACATGATTTTTAAATTAAAAACATTATTGAAGATCTAAATCTTCTAATTTTTATTTATATAGTTATTCATTAAAAATACAAAAAATCCTACTAATTTTGATATTATAAAATAGTATACAAAAGGATAAAACATTATTATGTATTTAGTATAATTGCAAATGGATACTAACGTTCCCAAAAAAATATATATGAGATAAAAATTGTTCAAATTTTATGACTGAAAAATATAGAATATCAAATATTGTTTAATAATTACACGACAAAGATTCGAAAACAATGATATAAAATTTATTTCTAAAAAATGATGATAATGAAGAAGCAATAATAAGATTGAATTAATATATTTAATTATTCAATTCTTTTATGAGTTTGTACAATTTTATTTATAATTTATTACTGATTTGATTCGAAACTAGAAAAGGTATTTTCTTTTAAAAATTAATTCAGTAATTAAAAAATAAAATTTCTGAAAATCGTGAAATCGGTAAACCGGAATCAGAACCAGTGGTTTCCAATCGGAACCATCAACTATCTACATGCGGTTCGGTTTCAGTTTTAATTTTTGATAAACCAGAATCGATAATTTCAAACCTTAACAGGAACCGGAATCGGAAATGAGCATATATATCCAATATTATGATTTAGGCGTCGAGCTCAAAATCCAAATGGACTATATGCTTATTTTTTTAAATTGCATGATTTATTAAAGATAATCTGCTTTAGTGACATAATTGAAATTGTTAGGCTGATGTAAGTTTCAGTGGGCCCACAGTCCACATTGAATGTCTAGAATGCATCAATAATTCAATTAAATTAGGCCATACAAACAAACGAACAATTGGACTTGAAAATTGGTTTCGATTTGATCCTGCTGGTGCTGTTGGTTTTCAGCTCATGTGAAATAAAAGACAGACTGGAATAAAGAAAATAGGAATTTTTACTATTAGCCAAATAGTAAAAACTAAAAACAAATGTAGTCCTTATTAAAACAAAACATAAAAATAGTCATTTTATTTTTATTCGGCGGAGGACCGATGGGAGGGCCGATGGGGGGAGTCCATAGGCCCTCCATCGACGGAGGGCCGATGGGGGGCCGATGAACTCCCCCCTTGGAGGGCCGATGGAGGGCTTAAGGAGGGCCGATGGAGGGCCTAAGGGGGCCTAATGCCTTATAATTTTATTTTTTTTATGATCAATGGCCTAAACAAAAAAAAATATTGACTGATGGCCGATGGCCATCGGCCAAAATTTGAAAAGTTTTTTTTTGAGGGCCGATGGCCCTCATGCTTAACAAATTTTTTTTTTCTTCAGGGCCGATGCCTTCTTAATATATATTTTTTTAATATGTTGAAGGCCGATGGAGATCGGCCCTCCATCGGCCCTTGGCCCTGGTAATTTTTTCTGATTTTTTTCTTTAGGGCCGATGGACTCCATAAGCCCTCCATCGGCCCTTCATCGGCCCTCCGTCGATGGAGGGCCTATGGACTCCCCCCATCGACCCTCCCATCGGCTCTCCGCCGAATAAAGATAAAATAACTACTTTTGTGTTTTGTTTTAGTAGTGGGCTACATTTGTATTTTTTTTTTCATTTGCTAACAGTGGATATTTCTACTAAAGAAAATGAAAAAAGAGAAAAAGAAAATGTATTATGCATATATTATTGAATTGGTCAATGTCAGTGGTAGATTGTGCCAAGCTGCAGCCAATGATATTATATTGACGTGGCATCTGTATCTTTTCGAAAGGCGCCAATGATTTGAAACGTTAGCTAACTCCAAGTTAATCAGATCTATTCAGTTTATATCATCAATTGAATTGTGGTATGTTTTTATTTAATTTAAAATATTTAAATTAATTTTTGTCCCTAAGATTAATAAAACCTAATTTCAAGTATTTGTTACATATTCTGTATAGTAGCGGCTGTGTATTCATTTAGAGAACTTAATTGATTTATTTCTCATGTAACTATAAACTAGTTAGACATACAATTTGATCTATATTTTAGATTTTAGTATAATTTTTCATGCGTGTCTTCTAGTCCAATTGATAAAGTAACTATGCAATTTAAATTTGACCCGCATTCGATTCCTTTGCACACAATTTTAACATTTTAGCACTCTTTGTATAAAAATTCTGGCTTCACCACTGTATTATACTATATGGATATTTGTTTAATAGATCACTTCTGTGTGGAGCTTTAATTCTTCTTACTATCAATTATTAATGGTAATAATTGTCTCCCATGGATCGCATGATTTGATTTGAGAGTCATCGTCTATACTTTCTATAACTTTCAATAATTAATACTGATATAATTTTCATTTTGATTTTCCTTTGGGATGTATTTAATGTATAGTAGTTGTGATTTTGAATTGATATTTATTAGTATAATACGAATCATAGAGAGAAGCAATGTCTTAATTCAATATTTCCCATTATGAAAACATATTACACAAAGTTTTTACATTTTTATTTCATAAAATACAAATTTAAAATTAAAAAAAAAATTGAAAGGAAAACCGAAACATATATGTGCAAAAAACACCATTACATTTTCCATAACTTTTAAGCACAAATGCTATCGAGAAGCATTGAGAGCGAAGCCTCCGAGCACGGCTTCTTGTGCAAGGCTTGAGAGAAGCCGGTGAGCCACCAAACTGAGCGACGGCTAAACTTTTCATCTGCATTGTTTGGAACAGCGGCTTCTTGAGCCGAACCGGTTGAGAGAACGGCTTCGCTCTTCTTCTTGAGCTTGGCTAGCTCGCTAATCCATATATCCACAATCCCAGACATTATATTATATTCTTGGTTAAAAACCTTTAATTAGAAGAGTACTTAAGACTGCAAATTGTTTGTTGGAGGTGTGATGGTGCGTGCGTGTATTTATATATATAGAGAGAGATCACATAAACACATAATGTGTGAGTTGTATTAGAAGTTGGATAGTTTCAGCTGAAAACCCGTGGTAGGTTTTGCATTTTAATATTACAGATGGAGTTGGGTGGGTTTTAGGAGCACAAAACAAGCTGCGTGCAAATGGTTTTTGCAATTTTATGAGTAGAGAAATCCCACGACCCCAAATCTTGTTTCAGTTTAAGAGTAGAATTTGGGCTTCATGTATATGTTTTAGTTAAGAGCAATAGTACCATAAATGTATGTTTTTGTAATAAAATAACAGATTCCCAATTAAATTTGATAAATATACCTACAACAAAAGTGAAAGTAGATGTATTACATTGAATTGATTTTTATTATATATCTCATTATTAATGTTTCATTTGTCTAACACATTATTTATGTCTCATATTAAATAAGAAAATAAATAAGTGGAGCACAATCAATCTCAATAAGTGTACCAACCATTTTATATCTACACCCACTTTTTTTTTAATTTTAAATCTCGATGTCTAATTCCAATAAGACATAAATAATGATGGAGGAGTACTATGTAGTATAAGGATTTTCCTACATCTCATTTTATACTTGGTGAAAAAAAAAATTATTTTTGTTGTAACGCCCCGACTCCTACGAAGGATCACGGAAGTCGAGACACCACAAAAAGATATATATAAAAATAGGTTTTTCAACAAATCTTCAGAAAACTGAAATTCATCTTTGAAAGGTATTTAATATAACCCAAGCCAGTTATTAAAAGATAGTACTTCATATAAATATTGTTCATGCAACATAGTCGAAATTAGTTCAGATCCAGAAGATAACAAAACATGTAAATAAGTAATTAAACGTGATAGTTTTGAATCTCGTAACCAACAACATCTAAAAGAGACTGACACATTTAATTAAAACCCCTCCACAACTCCCTCCGTCGTCGGTTGCCACCCAACCTGAAAACATTTGGGCTGAGCACTAATATACTCAGTGGGTAAAATAATTTATCCATGTATGAATTATGCATATTGGAGGTTTTGATTGTATCACATTTTCTCGTTACTTCTAACACTTGATTCTCATAACTTGCGCCTTGTCCTCGAGTCAAAACCCAATGGGTCCCACATCTCATGTTAGTACTTGACACACAATGATGATCATGCATTGTGGTACTAACAACGCGTACTCTTTCTAAACCCTCATTCGGCGTTTTAGGTCGGACGAGAGCCTCAATCAATTCTTTATGTAGAGGCACTAAGCAAGTAAATGCACAAAAACTTTCACGGATAAACAAAGTTTGTAGAGCTCAATAACTCGAAGATAACTTTTAGAGAAAATATTATCCACCTTGTAGTAGATCGATCTATCTTACAAGTCTTCTCGACGCCGAGAGTTATTTCTTTTCCACGATCGGTCCTACAACAATATCGTAGGTTTAATCGTTTCGAAAGTTCATAGTCCTAGAAATTCTAACAATATCTCTAGCTCTAATTCACAACTTTATTCAGGGAAACCACTTGTAACCATGAGATGTAATAAGTATATCATTATTTCCGTCTACTTCATGTTTCTAGTTAATTCCAAGTTCTAACGACATATTCCAGTAGTAAGTGTACGTTCATGACATATACAACAATGCCTTATACTCATTAGATTGTAATCAATATCGTAGCCACATACTCATTAGTGAGATGAAGTTTCAATGCCCTATTAAACTAGTGCAGAGTACCTCTATTAAGAAGAGTGTCAGATCACGTATCCATCCAATAAATTCTAACCTTGTACATATAGATTCCTTAAAGAGCCTAGGTCAGTTCCAGAATAGGTTTCACGTCAAAATGTCAATTTATTTAAAAGATATTATGCAATTGGTAAACAAGGTACAAACTAGGACAGTTTTGGTAGTCTTTCTTTAATTAAGCCATTGGTTTATGACCTTAATCTACTTAAAATTATGATATTTTACACATGAATAGGGAACCGTGAGATTAACTTAGAATTAGTAGTGACCTCTGAAAATACAGAAAATTTTCAACCTAAAACAGTGTTACAAAATTTGGAGTAAATCTTGTGTGTGGTGTGAGATATGAGCATTTTACTAGACTCTACTCACAAAGCGATGTTTTTCGACAGTGAAAAAGTAAAAATCATTTAAAAATTGTAAAGACAGATTTAAAAATCAACAATTTTTGCGGAAAACTCTAGGAGATCCTTAATTTGATTTTCAATATTTTCTGGAATTTTTAGAGAACCACAGTCATAAATTAGAAGAGGGAATTCATGAAAAAATAGGTTACTTCGCGGAACAATTTATAACTACTTTCCGAACCATTCAAATTAAGGTGATTTCAATGTTTTGCGCGCCTAATGGACTCTATCCTTGACCTAAAGCTGAATACATCGTATTATCATAATAAAAGGCCTTTGAATGCACCATGCAACACCACAATTGATCTACAAGCAAAGAGACAAGGCAAATTGTTCAAACTCCACTTTCCAACTAAAGATCGGTGCATGCTATGCTCTTAATCAATTTCCTCCTTTAAATAGGAATGTAGGCTCTAGTTATAGACATAATTTCAACAAGGAGGGACAGATCGAAGGCTAGGAAGGGAGAATTTCTTACTTGGTTGTACAATTTTATTATCAA